>PVIY010002393.1:0-128360 GCA_004026745.1 Myrmecophaga tridactyla
AAAAAAAAAAAAAAGGTGGCCAACATTACCTGAAATTGAAATGCCAAAATGTCCTGGTATAATGCAGATGAGGAGATTCAGAGGCTTAGAGATATGGGAATGTTAGCATGGATATGGGAATGTTAGCATCCATGTTAGAATGGATTTATCATGGAAGACCTACTCACACAATCCAGGAATGTCCAGAGGACACATTTTTCACCAGAACCTTGAGAAATACATTCGTGAGACTATTCCATTATCCCTGAAGAGTTCTGTAGTCACCCTTCTCTAAAGATCAGATATTACTGTGGAAGCTGCTGTTACTGAGCTGGAATTTTAAAACTCAGTGGGGATGATCAGATCCTGAGTTGGCAGAAGCTGTGTGGCAACAATTAATTGCTATAGACAAGGTGGGCATGGCCAACATAATGGACAGCAGAGTCAAAATAATCTGACTTGCAGAGGCTTATGGCATTGGCTTGTAAATCATGGGGTACCTAAAAATGAAATAGATGGGCAATCTATTTAATTCTTGTTTGAGCTGTGGAAGCAGAAGAGTTCTAATTCAAGCCAACAGAAGGCTAACTTGAATTTAAAAACAGAGATTCAAGGTCCCTTAATCATTTCCAGACTTGAGACTGTTCACAGTCCCAGAACCCCTTGAATGAGGAGAGAGCAAGTTCCCCTTGGGGAAGAGCCTTGTTACACTGCCAAAAATTTACACTGTTAACCTTCCTCCCATCCTTCCCCAAGGAGACCTGCAGCCTTTTACAAGGGTGACACTAATTCCAAGAGACCCAAAACATCACCCTGTCAGAGTAGAGGCTTATGGAATTCAGGTGATCAATAGAGCTTTAGCTCAGATCCATTTCACAGTGGGTCCAGGGGGTCCAAACCCATTCTGTGGTTATTTTTTCCAATTCTGAATGCATAATTGGAATTGACATACTCAGCATCTGGCAGAATCCCCACATTAGTTCCCTGACTCATGGAGTGAGAGCTATTATGGTAGGGAAAAGCCAAGTGGAAGCCACTAGACTGTCCTGACCTAACCAAAGAATAAGTCAAAAGCAATATAGGCTTCCTGGAGGGATTGCAGAGTGCCACTCTTAAGGCCTTAAAAGGTGCAGGGTGGTCATTCTCATCACATCCCTATTCAACTCTCCTGTTTGTCTTGTGCAGAAAAAGCAGATTGGGGCTTGGAGGATGACAGTGAATTATCATAAGCTTAACCAGGTGGTGACTCCAATTGCAGCTGCTGTTACAGATATGGTATCATTGCTTGAGCAAATCACCACATCCTCTGGTACCTGATATGCAGCTATTGATCTGGCAAATAGCTGTCAGCTGGAGCTACTGATCTGGCAATAGCAGTCAGTAAGGACCACCAGAAACAGTTTGTGTTCCTCTTGCAAGGCCAGCAGTATAACTTCACTGTTCTACCTCAGGGGTATAACAACTCTCCAGACCTATGACAGAATCTTGTCCACAGGGAAGTTGATCATTTCCCCCTCCCACAAGACATCACACTGGTCTATTCTATTGATGATATCATGTTGATTGGATCTAATGAGCAAGAAGTAGCAACTACTCTAGATTTATTGGTAAAGCATTTGCATGTCAGGGAATGGGACATATGTCCAACAAAAATACACAGGCCCTCCTCCTCAGTAAGATTTTTAGGTGCCAGTGGTGTGGTGAATGCTGACTATAGCCCTTTTAAGGTTAAGGATAAGCTGTTGCCCCTCCTATGACCAAAAAACAAAAGAGGCATACAATCTAGTTAGCCCCTCTGGATTTTAAAGACAATATATTCCTCATTTAGGTGTGGTACTCAAGCTCAATTACCAAGTGACCAGAAAAGTTGCTACTTTTGAGTGGGGATCAGAAAAAGAAGAGGCTCTGTGACAAGTCCAAGCTGCTGTGGAAACTGCTCTGTCAATTTATTCAGCAGATCCACTGGTACTGAAGTGTCAGTGGCAAATAGACATTCTATGTGGAGCTTTTGGAAGTCCCCTATAGGAGAACCACAATGCAGATCTTTAGAGACCCTTAGGATTTTGGAATAAAGCTTTACTCTCTGCTGCAAACAAGTACTCTATTTTTGAGAAACAGCTTTTGGCTTGCGACATGTCCCTAGTAGAAACTGAATGCATAGCCATGAGCCATGAATTTACCATGAGACCTGAGTTGCCTGTGATGAGTTGGGTGTTGTTTCACTCACAAAGGCATAGGGTTGGGCATTCACAGTAACACTTCATCATAAAATGGAAATGGTATATAAAAGTTAGGGCTCGAGCAGGTTCTGAAGGACCTGAAGTGGCCCAAATGAACATAACTTCCAGCCCCACCACATTACCTCATTTTCCCAGAACAGAGCTATGGCCTCTTGAGGAGTTCCTTTCTGTCAGTTGCTGAGGTAGAGAAAACTCAGGCCTGGTTTATATATGGTTCTGCATGACATGCAGGTACCACTTGAAAGTGGTCAGCTACAGCAAAGCAGCTCCTTTTTTTTTGGATATCCTAGTAGGACAGTGGTGAGGGGAAATCCTCCCAGTGGCAGGAACTTCAAGCAGTGCACCTAGTCGTTCATTTTGTTGGGAAGGAGAACTGGCCAGAGGTGTGTTTGTATACTGACTCATGAGTTATTGCTAATAGTTTGGCTGGATGGTCAGGGGCTTAGAAGGAGCATAGTTGGAAAATTGGTGACAAAGAAGTCTTGAGAAGGGGTATATCAATAGACCTTTATGAGTGGGCAAAAAAACATGAAGATATTTGCATCCCATATGAATGTTCATGAGAGGGCAACTTCAGCAGACGAAGGCTTTAATAATCAAGTAGATATGATGACCTGTTGCGTGGATACAAGTCATTCTCTTTCCCCAGCCACTTTATTCATGGCTCATGAACAAAGTGGGCATAGTGTTAATGAGGGAGGTTATGTCTGGGCTCAGAAACATGGACTTCCACTCACCAAAGCTGACCTGGCTATGAACACTGCTGAGTGCCCAATCTGCCAGCAGCAGAGACTCACACTCAGTCCCCAATATGGGCGATTCCCTGAAGTAATCAGTCTGCTACCTGGTGGCAGGTTGATTACATTGGGGCACTTCCATCATGGAAGGGTCAACAATTTGTTCTAACTGAAATAGACACTCCACATATGGGTTTTTCTTCCCTGCGCACATACCTCTGCTAAAACTATCAACCATGGGCTTACAGAATGCCTTACCCACCATCATGGAATTCTACAAAGCATTGCTTCTGATCAAGGAAACCTCTTCACAGCAAATGAAGTGCATAAATGGGCACATGCTCATGGAATTCTCTGATCTTACCATGTTCCCCATTATGCCAAGGCAGTTGGGTTGACAGAATGATAGAGGGGTCTTTTGAAAACCCATTTATGGTACCAACTAGGTGGCAATACCTTGTAGGGCTAGGGAAATCTTCTCCAGGAGGCAGTGCATGCCCTGAATCAGTGTCCACTCTATGGTGCTGTTTCTCCCATAGCCAGGATTCATGGGTCCAGGAAGTAAAGTGTGGAAATGGGAGTGGCAGCACTCACTATCATCCCTAGTGATCTACTAGAAAATATTTTGCTTCCTGTCCCTGAAATGTTAAGCTTTGTTGGTCTACACATTTAGTTCCAAAAGGAGAAGTGCTTCTACCTGGAGACACAACAATGATTCCATTGAACTGGAAGTAAAGGCTACCACCTGGCCACTTTGGGCTTCTCATGCCACTGAATCAACAGGCATTAAAGGGGATTACTGTTCTGGCTGGGGAGATTGATCCTCACAATCAAGTGGAAATACGACTGCAGCTACACAATGGAGGTAAAGAGAAGTTTTCCTGGAATACAGGAGATCCCCTAGTGCATCTCTTAGTACTACCATCCTCTGTGATTAAAGTCAGTGGAAAACTGCAACAACCCAACCCAGGAAAGACTAACAATGACCCAGATACTTCAGGAATGAAGGTTTGGGTCACCCACTAGGCAAGGAACCATGGCCAGCTTATATGCTTGCTGAGGGTAAAGGGAAATAGAATGGTTAGTGGAAGAAGGTAGTGATGAATATGAACTATAACCATATGACCAGTTACAGAAATAAGGACTGTGATGCTATGAATATTTTCTCCTTTATTTGTTATGAGTATTTTGTATTTGTATATAAAGCAAATATTTTGTTTTCTTCTTATCATATGGCATAAATTGTATTGTTTATTTTATAGTATTTAAGTTATAGGATGTCAAGTTTAAGAGCAGATGTTATCTAAGGACATCCACCTTATTCTGGAGAAATTTAGTGTGTTTTCAACTGTATGCAGGACAGTTGAATATTGTTAAGTGAAACATTTTTCTGTTATTTTGTTCTATTTAGAAATTAAGCATGTTTCAAGGTGATGTATATAGCTGCCAAGTTCACAGAGTGTGGATGTTACGGTTCTGGTGCCAAACTGGCCTGGTGATTGTATCCAGTTGTTTCGTCAGACAAGTACTGACCTCACTATTACTGCAAAGATATTTCATGGCTGGTTGACAAACCAGATGTACTGGTTTATTAAATCATCAGTCAGTTGTTTGCAGCTGTGGCTAAAAGTGTACCTCCTGCAAATGAGGTAATCTAATCAGCTGGATTTGATCCAATTGGTTGAAGACTTTTAATAAAGAGAGAATTTTTACTGTTTCTTCAGCCAGTGAGCCACTCCTGTGGAGTTCATCGAAACCCTTCTCAGAGTTGCCAGCTTTGCAGCCTCCCCTATGGGTTTGGGATTCCTGTATTCCCACAGCTGTGAGACATTTTTATACATTTCACATTTACAGATATCTTCTATTGGCTCTGTTTCTGTAAAGAACTCTAATACATAGGCCAAATGTTCATCAACTGACAAGTGGATAAGCAAGTTGTTACATATACATATGATGGAATACTATTCAGCCGTAAGACAGAATAAAGTCCCGATGCGTGCAACGATATGGATGAACCTTTAGGGCATTATGGTGAGCAAAATAAGGCAGAAAAAGGGACAAATACTGGATGGTCTTAGTAATATGAACTATTATGAGCAAATTCTAGGAGTTAAATTAAAGAGCACAGGTTACCAGGACATAGAAAGAAGGCAGAGACTGGGAAATTGATGTTTAAGGAGTGCAGACCATTGAATAGATTAATTGTAAAGGTTCAGAAATGGATAGCACACTCTTGTGTGAGGTAGCACAATACTGTAAGTGTAATTAACAAAGCTGAGTGTGAGCATGGTTGAAAAAGGAAGGCTAGAGTCATGTATGCCACCATAAGTAAAGCTAGAGAATGAAAACTGGGACTGTATAACTTAGTGAAACCTAGAGTGGACAGTGATGGTGGTTGGTTGTACAAAGATAGGACAATTTTTATCTGAATGACAGCAAATGCATGTCACTATTGCAAGTTGTTAAAAATAGAATGGTATGTGGAAAAAAATACAATTAAATCAAAATAAGGCCTATAGTTACAGCAACACTGTAATATTCTTCACTAATTGCAACAATGGTCATATACCACGGATAAATGTATATAATAGGGGGATATAAGGGAAGGGTATGGGATTAATTTTTCCTTCTTTTTTTTTTTTTTAGAAGAAATGGGAATGTCTGCCTATAGATTGTGGTTGTGAATGAATAACTCTGTGATTATACCATGAGCTGTTGATTGTACACTTAAGTGGATTATACTGTGTATGAATAAAACTGTTTAGAAAAATAACAGAAATCTACAAATACTGGAGGACATTTGGAGAAAGGGGTATAGCTATTTACTATTGGTAAGTTAGTAGAATTGTGCAGCCTTTCTGGAGGACAGTGTGGTAGTTCCTCAGATAGCTAAGTATAGAATTATCATATTATCTAGCAGTCACGTTACCAGGAATGTACTTGGAAAAACTGAAGGCAGAGATGAATAGATATTTGCACACCATTGTATATAGCACACTATTCACAATTGCCAATGGATGGAGGCAGCCCAAGGTCCAGTGACTGATGAGCAGAAGAGCAAGCTGTGGTGTATATGTTTGATGAAATTTTGTGTGGCTGCAGGAAGGTATGAAGTTGTGAAGCATGCAGCAATATGAATGAACCTTGAAGACATTATATTGAGTGAAATAAGCCAGAAGTGAAAGGACATATATTTTTTGGCCTCACTAATATGAACTAACTATAATGAGCAATCTCTGAGAGTTAAAGTCAAAAGCATAGATTATCAAGAGATAGAGGACAGAGATTGGGCAATTGATGCTTAAGGACTGCAGGCTGTTCAGTAAGGTTATTTGTAAATGTTTAGAAATGGATAGCACAATAGTTTTTGAGGGTGGCACTATATTGTAAGTATAATTAACAAAGCTGTGTATGAGTACGGTTGAAAGAGGAAGGATAGAGTTGTGTATGTCACCAGAAGGAAAGGTAGAAAATAAAAACTGGGACTATAAAACTTAGCAAAACCTAGAGTGGACAATGATGGTGGTTAATTGTATAAATACTAGAAAACTAGAACGAAGGCACATCACTATTACAAGGTGTTAATAATAGGGTGATATATGGGAAAGTACTGTTAATGTAAACTAAGATCTATAGCTAACGTTAACATTGCAATATTCTTTCATTAACTGTAACAAGAGCACTAAACCAAATCTAAATATCAATAATAATAAGAGCTATGTTTTTTTTTATTCAGAAGGTACTAGTATGTTCTTATATTAGCTGTAGTGATGAATGCTAACTATGTGATTATACCAAGAGCCATTGATATTACCCTTGTGATTGATTGTATGGTGTGTGCTGGTTTGAAAGGATTTATGCACCCTAGAGAAGCCAAGTTTTAATCCTAGTCTAATCTTGTGGGAGCAGTCATTTCTTAAACCCTATTCCACACTGTATGTTGGAAACTTGATTAAGTCATCTCCACGGAGATGTGACTCAAATTGTTGTGGGTATAAACTTGATTAGATGGAGATGTGTCTCCACCCATTCTACATGGGTCTTGATTAGTTTACTGGAATCCTATAAAAGAGGAGACATTTTGGAGAGAGTTCTCTTTTTGAGAATGAGGAGAGAGCCACAGAACCACATCAGAAGGATGAGAGAACCACAGAGTCCACCAGCCAGAGACCTTTGGAGATGAAGAAGGAATATGCCCCTTGGGGAGCTTCATGGAGCAAGAAACTGGGAGAGAAAGCTAGAAGACTGTTGCCATGTTTACAACATGTGCCTTTCCAGTTGAGAGAGAAACCCTGAACTTCATCGGCCTTCTGGAACCAAGGTATCTTTCCCTGGGTGTTTTAGATTGGACATTTCTATAACATTGTTTCAATTTGGACATTTTAACAGTCCTAGAACTCTAAACTAGCAACATATTAAATTCTCCTTTTTAAAAGCCATTCCATTTCTGGTATGTTGCATTCTGACCACTAGCACACTAGAACAGCATGTGACTAAAACTGTCAAAAAATAGTAGGGGAGGATAAGGTGTATGAGATATTTTGGATTTTCTTTCTTCTTTTTAGTTCTTTATTAAGTAATGGAAATATTCTAAAATTTTAAAAAATAATGGGAGAAATAGTCACCTCTATAATAATAGTTGGAGGCTTCAATACACAGCTTTCTTCAATAGATGGAACATTTAATCTGATGATCAATAAGAAAATAGCACAGAAGTAGAACTAACAGACAAATACAGAACATTATACCCCAAGATAGCAGTATATAGATTCTTCTCATTGATCCTCCTCCAGGATAGACGGATCATATGTTGGGGCCACAAAACAAGTCTTAATAAAATTTAAAATATTGAAATTATACAAAGCATCTTCTCTGACCTTAATAGAATGAAACTTGAATTCAGTAACAGGCAGAGAACTGGAAAATCCACAAATATATGGAAGTCAAATAATGAACTCTTAAGCAATCAATGGGTCAAAGAAGAAATTACAAGGGAAATCAGTAAATATCATGAGACAAATGAAAAGGAGATTGCAACATATCAAAACTTATGGAATACTGTGAAGGCAGTTTTGGAGGGAAATTTATAATCCTAATTGCTTATGTTAACAAAAAAGAAAGAGCTAAAATCAAAGACTAACTTCACAATTGGACATTCCATGCCCATGGATTGGAAAACTAAATATTGTTATAATATCAATTCCACACAAAGCGATTTACACTATCAACACAATCCCAATAAAAACTCCAACAGTCTATTTTGCATAAATGAAAAAGCCAATTATCAAATTTATTTGGAAGTGCAAGAGGCCCTGAATAGCCAAAAACATCTTTAAAAAGAAGAATAAAGTGGAGGATTCACACATACTGACTTTAATGTTTATTACAAATCTAAAGTAGACAAAAGAGCCAGTCAGTACTGGCACAAGGATAGATGTATAGACCAATGGAACTAAATTGAGAATTCAGAAATAGGCCCTCACATCTCTAGCCAATTGATTTTTAAAAAAATATTTTTATTGTCAATCCTTAACAAACAAACATACAAACATTCTTGACAAACAAACATTCTATGCAGGGTGTATAATCGATGGCTCAAAATATCATCACATAGTTCATCACCATGATCATTTTTTGAACATTTGCATCTCTCCAGCAAAAGAAATAAAAAAGAAAAAACTCATACATACCAATCTCCTTACCCCTCCCTCTCACTGACCACTAGTATTTCAATTTACTCATTTACTTTAGCCTTTGTTCTTCCTATTATTAATTTTTTAGCCATATATTTTACTTTTCTGCCCATACCCTATTCAAAAGGAGCATCAGACACATGGTTTTCACAATCACACAGTCACATTATAAAAGCTATGTCATTATACAACTATCTTCAAGAAATATTCTAGCCAACTGATTTTTGACAAGGTTCCAAAATCTCGATTCGGACAAAAAAGTCTTTTCAACAAATGGTGCTGGGAGAACTGGATGTTAGTATGCAAGAGAATGACAAAGGACCTTATTTCTCATAATATGTAAAAATTAACTAAAAATACATCAAAAACCTTAATATAAGAAACAGGACCACAAAACTCTTAGAAGAAAATGTAGGGCAACATCTTCACGATCTTGTTTTAAGGAATGGTTTCTTAGACTTAACACCCAATGCAGAAGCAACAAAAGAAACATAGATAAATGGGACCTCACCACATTTTAAAACTTTTGTGCATCAAAGTCCTTTATCACCAAAGTGAAAAGACAGCCTACTCAATGGGAGACCTATTTGGAAACCACATATTAATAAGGGTTTAATATCCAGTACATAAAAAATCATACAACTCAACAGTAAAATGACAAACAAGCCAATTTAAAAATGGGCAAAATGCATGAATAGACATCTCTTTTAAAATGACATGCAAATGGATAGAAAGCACATGAAAATCTGTTCAACATCCCTAGCTATCAGGGAAATGTAAATCAAAACCACAGTGTGATGCTTTTCACACCCATTAGAATGACTACTATTAAAAATGAAAAATTATGAGTATGGAGAGTATTTGGAGAAATAAGAACACTCATTAATTTCACAACTGTGGAAGACATTTTAGTAGTTCCTCAAAAAGGAATTACCATATTGCCCAGCAATCCCTCTACCAGGTATTTACTGAAATGAATTGAAAGCAGAGACTCAAAGAGTTATTTACACACTGATGTTCATAGTGGCATTATGTATAATTGCCAAAAGATGATAGCAATGTAAGTGTCCATCACCAATGAATGAATATACAAATTGTGGTTTATATATACAATGAAATATTATTCAGCCATAAATAAAATGAAATCTTGGGTGCATGGGTAGTTCACTAGAATGCCTGCCTTCCATGCAGGAGACTCGGGTTCAATACTTGGACCATGCACTCAAAAAAAAAAATGAAATCTTGATACATGTAACAACATGGATGGACCTTGAAGCTTCGATACTGAGTGAGATAAATCAGACACAAAAGGGCAAATACTTTATGAGCTCATGGATATGAAAGAATTAGAATAAGCAAATTCATAGAGTTATAATGTAGAATATAGATGATCAGGACATGGATTGGAGGTAAGGAATGAGGAATTAATTGTTAATTAGTACAGCATTTGTATTTAGGTTGATTGTAAAGTTTTGGAGATGGATAGTGGTGATGGTAGCACCACCGAATTGTATATGTGATTGTGGTTAGAAGGGGAAGTTCTGGGTTATGTATATGTTACAAGAATAAAAATTAAAGCTTTGAACATAAGACGGTACAACACAGTTAACATCCATGTAAATGATGGGCTGTAGCTAATAGTACAATTATGTAACTGTTCTTTTATGAATCATCACAAATGTACCACACTAATGTAAAGTGTTAATAACAGGGTGGTTTACAAAAAAAAATTCACCCTAATGTAAACTATGAACTATAGCTAATAGTACAATTTAAGAATGCTTTCATCAATTGTAACAAAGGGCCTACACTAATGTTTCATGTTAACAATAAACGGGTATATGTTAACAATGTATTTTTTACATGAGCTTTCTGTAAACCAACAACTTCTCTAATAAAAAAAATAAAACTATAAGACTTAAAAATGCAAAAAAACTGAAATGGCAAATTAAACCCCTGCATTATCAATTGTTACTTGAAATATAAATGTATTGACTTCCCCAGTCAAATGGCAGTCCTTGGCAGAAGGGATTAACAAATATGACCCAACTATATGCTGTTTACAAAGCAGTGACCTACAATTCAAAGACATAACTTGGTTGAAAGTGAAAGTATGGAAAAAATGTATATCATGAAAGTAGTAACCAAAAGTGAGCTGAGATAGCTATACTAATATCAGGTAAAATAGATTTTGAGTCAAAAACTTTTATGAGGGAAAGAGGGTCACTGAATACTAATAAAATGATCAGTTCTACCAGGAAACATAACAATTATAAATATATTTACACCTAACAGCAGAGCCCCAATATATGAAGCAAACACTGACAGATTCAAAGGGAAAAATAGATGGTTCTGCATTAACAGTAAGAGATTTTAAAACACCACTTTCAATAATGAAAACAGAAAATCAATGAAAAAATAAAGGTCTTCAATAATACTCTAAACCAGCTAATCCTAGCAGACATATATTGAACACTTCTCCCAACAGCGGCAGAATACACATTTTCCTCTAGTGCACACATGGTTCATTCTCCAGGACAGATAATATGCTAGATCACAAAGCAAAGCTCAATATATTTAAAGATATTGAAATCACATAATGTATCTTCTCTGACCACAATTTAATGAAGCTAGAAATCAATAACAGAGGGAGAAACAATAATTTATAAATATGGGGAGATTAAACTATGTATATTTAAGCATCTTACAAGTCAAAGAAGAAATTACAAGGAAAATTAGGAAATATTTTGAGGCAAATGAAAATGTAATTGCAACATACCAATATTATGGGATGCAGGAAGGCAATGATGAGAGGAATATTTATAGCTTTAAATGCTTACAGTAAAAAAGAAAAAAGATTTAAAATCAGAGATATTACTTCAAAACTAGAGGATCTAGAAAAGGAGCAAACTAGCAGAAGGATGGAAATAGCAAAGATTAGAGCGGAGATAAATGAGATAGGGAATTTAAGAAAAACAATAGAGAGAATCACCAAAACCAAATTTGGTTCTTTGAAGAGATCAATAAAATTGACAAAACTTCAGCTAGACTGAAAAAGAAAAAAAAGGAGAGAAGACACACACACACACACACACATGCAAAATATACTATAATCAGAACTGGAAAGGGGACTATTGCCTTCATCCCCACAGAAATTAAAAGGATTAAAGAGGATATTATGAACAACTGCATACCAACAAATTGATAACCTAGATGAGACAACTTCCTAGAATCACACAATCTACCTAAACTGACTCGAGAATAAATAGATCCCAACAAACAAATAACTAATAAAAAGATTGAATCAGTAATCAAAAACCTCCCAGCAGAAAAAATTTCCAGGACCAGATATCTTCACCAATGAATTTTACCAAACATTTCAGGAAGAATTAACACCTATACTGCTCAAAGCCTTCCAAAAAATTGAAGAGGAGGGAATATGCCTTAACTCTTTTATGAGGCAATGATCACTGTTTCAGTTTGCTAAAGCTGCTGGAATGTAATTTACCAGAAGTTAGTTGATTTTTATAATAGAGATTTATTAACATAAAATTTCCAGTTTTTGGGCCAAGATAATGCCCAAATTAGGGCATCAACAGGATGATACCTAGACTCTGAAGACAAGCTGCTGACATCTGGGATACTTCTATCACATGGGAAGGTACATGACTGTTGTCTGCTGGACCTTCACTCCCAGGCATCATTGTTTTCAGCAATGGGGATTTATTAGCCTACAAGTTTAGAGTTTTAAGACCACCCAAATTAAGACATCAACAGGATAATGCTTTCTCTGAAGAAAGTCTTCTGGCATCTGGGAACTTCTGTAACATAGCTAGGCACATGGCCAGCATCTGCCCTTACTTTATCTTTCTCTCCCAGGTTTTCTTGCTTTCAGCTTCCAGCTTCAGTGGTTTCCTCTCTCAGCTTCTGTGGGTGTGTCCTTGTCTCTCACCTTTTAGCTCTCTGGGCTTTTTCTGTGTGTCCTTTATCCTTTTATAAAGGACTCCAGTATGAGGATTAAGACTTATCCTGGGGCAACTCCACAATTGAAATAACCTAATCAAAAGGCCCCACCTACAATAGGTCTGCACCCAGTAGAATGAATTAAAAGAATATGGCCTTTTCTGGAGTACATAACAGCTCCAAACTAACCCAATGTTTAATAGAAATCTCAAATTTAACATTTGAAGGCAATATTGATCCAACCCAAAAATAAACAAAAAGTATATACACCTTCAAATAACAGACACACAAAATTGTGCTCCAACTTCAGTTTTCTCTGTCTCAGTTCAGAGAAGTTTAATATTTCTAGTTGCATAAGACAAAACCTTAGGATCATCCTTGATGCCTCTCTTTCTTGTAGTCTTTACATATACTTGATTAAGAAATCCTGTTGGCCCTACTTTCATAAAATATTTCAAACCAACTAATTCTCATCCCCTCCAATGCTACCACCCTGGTTCAAGCCACCCTTATCTCTCACCTTGTTCAATGTAATAATCTTCTAATTGTTTTTAGTCTTGTTCTTCTATAATCTCAAAAAGCCAGAGTGATCCTTTTAATAGCGGTCATCTCATGTCTTTCTTCTGCTCAAAACCCTCTAATAACATCCATCTTGCTAAAGTCCTTCAAATTGTCTACTAGGCCTTACTTCTCTGTTTCCTTTTCTAATACTCTTCATCTAAATAAACTAATGTTGTGGTAACACACTTGCTCTTTGAACATACTAGATGTATTTCTACTTCAGGGATTTTTAAGTTGCTTTTTCTCCTTCCTATAATGCTCCTTGTTCAAATAGCCTCATGGCTTGTTCCTTCACCTATTGTAAATCTTTGCTCAAATATCATCTCAGTGAGACTTACCTGCCCACCTTATTTAAAATTTCAAATAACTACTCCAGCATTCCCCATCACTTTGCTTATTCCATAACTTCTTTTATAGAATATTGTATAATTTACTTATTTGTATTGCCTATTTTGAGTCTCACCCTGCTAGAAAATAATCTCCATATGAGCAAAGGATTTTATCTTATTTTTCAGTTTTTTGGATGAGTATCAGGAAGAAAGACTTAAACATATTAGGTACTCAAAACCAAAAAATTTTGGTGAATTTTGAATCATCCTCTGCTTGGGCTGTTTTCCAGATTGTTCTTACATGGACATATGATACTCTCTCAATTCATCTATTCTTGCCTCCACTGCACCGACTCAAGTCATTGGTATTGCTGACCCTCTACACCCATAAGTGTTAGTTGCTGCTGCCACCATGTGGGGAAAACTTGTCCACTGCCCACCTTCATGGATCACCTGTTTTTTCAAATGTCACTGGCCATTTATACAACCTTAGTACCCCAGACCACAACTCAGTTTCCATGAGTAATTATCTGCTCTATCACAATACAACTCTGAATAATGTATCTAATGTTTCTTCTATGAGAATTTTATTGTTATAATCATCTCTTGGGTTTAACTTTCTTGAAACTGTAAGGAAATACCTTTATCATATCTTCACACTGGTTTAGAATGGTCCAATAGTAACTATGCAAGGAACTGTTGTGACATTGTACATTTAGACCCATGCCCACAGCTATTTCATTTCCAAGACACAAAGGGGGTGCTTGGTTGTGCGGTTAGAGTGGGTTCAAGCATGTTGGACTGGGTATGACTTAACATTGTCAGAATGTCACATAGTCTGCCAATACTTACTGTTCTCCTCTGATATTCAGTCTCTGTTGCATGGTTTGACTCACAATGTTAGACAGTATGTTCTGCCATTTTGGATTCACTTTGCAAGGCCCTGAAGTTCTTTCAGTTGGGTCTACCCTATACAGTTTGGTAGATGTGCTTATATACATATCAACAATAGTGTAGTGACAGGTCAAGTTCTTTCCTAGGGGTTTGATTGTATCCAATTGCATCAAAGATGACACTGATGAGGCCTAATCAACACAGACTCAATCTCTTCCCATTGTCAGATATGTCTAGGAAGGTGTTCATGTGACAGTGTAAAGGTACATTTAGTTCATGGAGTCAGGATACCTTTGTCTCAGAAAGACATTGTCCTAACAGTGTCAAATAAAAAAGAATTCCTGGGTATCCTTTCAGCTCTGTCTATGAAAGTCATTGGGAAAAGTCACAATTGGCTTGTAATCTGAGTGGTCTTGTCTAGGAAAGCAGTGTCCTTTGATTTTTCAGTAAGGTCTGAGGCCTGCTTGCATTCCTGTTCTCTAGTTCTCTATGCAAAAGATACTTCCTTTTTCTTCCTTCCTTCCTTCCTTCCTTCCTTCCTTCCTTCCTTCCTTCCTTCCTTCCTTCCTTCCTTCCTTCCTTCCTTCCTTCCTTCTTTCTTTCTTTCATAGGTTAAATCTTGTCCCTCAGAAAGACATGCTCATGTCCTAATCCCTGGTTCTGTGGATGTGGTCTCATTTGCATGTGGGATCTCTGAAGGTCTTATTTGAATGAGATGAAATTGAATCAGGGTGGGTCTTAAAAAGTTTATAATAGATGAAATTTTGAGGCAGTTAGTCAGCAGTAACCAGAGGATGCAGGAGACAGATCGCCATATGACAGAGGCAGAGGTTGAATTATGGATAGGCAGCAAGCCACCACAAGAATGTTACAGATTTTGGAGAGAGCCTGATCCTGCAAATACCTTGATTTTGAATTTCAAACCTCCCAAACTGTGAGACAATAAATTCCTGTTGTTTAAGCCTACCAGTTTGCAGTATCTCTTATAGTAGTCCCGGAAAATGAGATAATTTCTTTCTTTCCTTTTTTTTTTTTTTGTTTCATTTATTCCTACTTTGTACTGTGGTATCAAAAATCATGAGCTGTAATGGGAAATATAAAGTACTCTCCTTCTAACATCCCTAGACTCTACTCACTAGATGTCAATAGCATCACTATACATGTGACAATCAAGCATGTCTCCAGATATTGCCAAATTTGTATGGGAGGACAGCCCCTACCAACATTAAGATCCTCTTCTCAAGGTAATATTATTGACATATTAAAATATTGAAAACTTAAATGAAAGATTTATCGATTATAAATATGGACCATATGAAGAAAATTGTATCCAATATTTTATAAACTTAAGGCATTTTTCCTTTTCAATCTCCTCATGTATAAAGTTATTATATAAGTTTTGTAATAATCCTGGATGCATAGGGGAATAAAAGTGAAATGTAGGAAGCTGGAATTTTTCATAAAAGACAACATTCTATAATGCTGGGATAACTGTATATAACGTGGCATGAAATGAAATAGTGGAGCTAAATGTCACAAAATATCACTACTCTTAGCCCTAGGCCTTTTAAGTGACCAAACCCAGCCCTTCCATACCTCAGCTTTTAAATAGTGAGTGAAATTATGGGAGGAAAATAGCCTGCTTCTTTTGTAATTACTCTTGGAGAACACCAAGAACCTCATTATATCTATTTTTGAAAAATAATTCAGTGCCTGCCACACATTTCTCATACTTGAACCTATAGCACCACTTAGTGGTCAGTATGATTCATAGCATAAACAGGTTTAAAATGGGTTTTCTCCCTTAGTAGGAAAATAGACTCTTTTCTCATTCTAGTACAACACATTTAAAATAATCTAGTGCAGTAGAACTATAACCCAAATATCAAACAGTAATATGTTTACTTAAGCTCATGGAGAAATCATGTTCTTCTCTGATAGATGTGGCATTGGAGGCCTAAATTCAAATGCTCAGGACAGAGTATTCCTTCTCTCATTTATCCCATCCCATTCTAATCCAATAGGGATTAGACCAAGGTAGAAGAGTCAAATGTAAAAGAGCATGTATATAAGGTACTAGTAGGAAAACTAAAAGATAAAACATAGGCTTGTACAACACAGTGAACTCTATTGTAAATGATGGGCTATAGCTAATAGTAAAATTGTAAAAATATTCTTTCATGAATAATAATAAATGTACCACACTAACGCAAAGTGTTAACAATAGGGAGGAACAGTGTGCTTTTTACATGATTTTTCTGTAAACATAAACATCTCCAATTACAAAATGCTTTAAAAAAACATGCTCAAACAGTATGTTTGTCCTCTTCTCTGAGCAAAGCTTGGTGTGCAGAGCTGCCATCTATCAGCCTTGACCTGGAGCAGTTTTCGGATACCCAGGTAAATTGCTTGTTGTGGGACACGTTCCCCTGTTCTTTTGGGCTCTTTGTATGAGGTAAATGACAAGGAGATTTGCCTTTTCTGTATAACATTATTCTGTGCAATAAAGAGATCATTTGCTGGAAAAAAATAAAGGGAGCAGCTGACAGTAGGAGTGAAGAGCTGTGGGGTGAGAAAGATAATGGTGACATGCAGAGTTAATAAGAAGCATGTTTCTAGGGAAGACACCTTTATTATTATATTATTATGACAGTAACACATGAACATTGCAAATAATTCTAAAATTTATAAATAAAAAATAAGATTATGTGTAATCCTACCTCCATGTAGATAATTACTTTTAACATTTTGTTGGGCTTCCTTTGTCTACACAAGATTTCAATAAGAGTAAACAGTTTTTTCTCCACGAAACCAACAGAAAAAGTTAAACTGAAGATTAATTTCAATTCTAATTGAGAAACACAGCATCCATTATTCATATGGTTAATTTTATAAATTAAAAAAGAAATATAAGTCCATGATGAAAACTCTAAGAGTGCAAGGAGAAAATGAAAAATAGATTACTCCCACCAAGACCACATTTTTTCCAGCCTCAGAGGCAATAAGCTAACTTTAAAAGTTATGTAATACAGCTTGCACCTTGTTTAATTCCTTTAATGAATTTGAGAGAGTTTTCCATATTGACACACAGAGATAAGCTCTATTTTTAAAATGACATCATATTCTACTGTATGGATTTACAATGCTTTTTAAAAAATTTTATTGTGAAATATAACATATATACAAAAAAAGAAAGGAAAAGCAATAATTTTCAAAGTACATTTCAACAAGTAGTTACAGAACAGATTTCAGAGTTTATTATAGGTTATCATTCTACTATTTCAGATTTTTCCTTCTAGCTGCTCCAAAACACTGGAGGCTATAAGGAGTATCAATATAATGATTCAGCAGTCATATTCATTTGTTAAATCTTATTTTCTCTGTTATACTTCCTTCTTCTCCTTTGATCCTTCTCCCATAGAGATCTTTAGGTAATGCCCATTCTGACTTTTTAATGTTGAGAAGGGGTATAGACACTAAAGGATAGGGAGGTAGAATTAACTGAAAATCTTAGAGAGCCTGGTTCCTCTGGGTTTCAGGATTTATCTGGCTTAAATGCTGTCTGGAAATTGTAGATTCCAGGAGAGCAAATTAGCTCAGTGAACTTTTATGGAATATCAGATCGAGCCCTACGTGTTAAGAGTTAACAGGAGTGATGTTGATTGGGATTTAGCAAACCATGGTGTTTTAGTTTGTTAAGCTGCTGGAATGGAGTATGTCAGAAATGGCATGGCTTTTAAAAAGGGAATTTATTGAGTTGTAAGTCTACAGTTCTAAGGCTGTGAAAATGTCCAAACTAGGGCATCTAGGGAAAGCCACCTTGTTTTGAGAAAGGCTGATGGGTCCAGACAACCTCTGTCAGCTGGGAAGGCATTTGGTGATGTCTGCTAGCTTTCTCTTCTTATTTCATAAGGCTTCCCCTGGGGCATTTTCCTTCTGCATTTGCAAAGGTCTCTGGCTGTGTGGGCTTTGTTGGCTCTGAGCTTTTTGTGAATGTTCCCTGTCTCTGCCTTCTGTGTACCTCTAGGTCTCCTATAGTCTATGGTCTAATCTCTGAGATTACCTTTACCAGACTCATAATAGTGAAATCACACAGTATCTGTCCTTTTGTGTCTGATTTATTTCACTCAGCATTATGTCCTCAAGGTTCATCCACATTGTCATACACTTTGGGACCTCTTACTGCTTCGTTTTACAGAGAAAATTCCACTGTGTGAATATACTACATTTAGTTTGTCCATTTGTTTGTTGATGGACACTTGGATTGTTTCTATATTTTGGAAAGGTGAATAATGCTACTATAAACATTGGTGTGCAAATGTCTAATTGTGTCAATGTTTTCAGCTCTTCTTGGTATATACCAAGTATTTGTATTGCCAGGTCAAAAGGCAACTCAATATTAAATTTTCTGAGGAATTGCCAAATTATTTTTTTGGTGATTTTTTTTCCAAAGCAGCTGCTTTATTATATATTTCCACTAGCAGTGAATAAGTGTTCAATTTATTATGCAAGGATTTCTCCAAATCCTCCCTGACATGTGGAGTCTTCTGTTTGTTTAAAAAATAGCAGCCATTTTATAGGTGTGGGATGATATCCCATTGTCATCTTGATTTGCATTTCCCTTATAGTTAGTGAAAATCAGCATATTTTCATGTGCTTTTTAGCCATTTGTGTTTGCTCTTCAGAAAAGTGGCTATTCATATCCTCTGCCCATGAGTTGTTTGTTCTTTGTTGTAGAGCTGTGTAATTTCTTTATATATACAGGATATCAAACCTTTTTCCAATATGTGGTTTCCAAATATTTTCTCCCATTCATTTGGCTGCCTCTTCACCTATTTGACAAAGTTCTTTGAAATAATACAGAGCTCTTAATCTTAAGGAGTTCCCATTTAACTATTTTTTTCTTTCAATGCTTGTGCTTTAGGTTTAAAGTTTAAGAAGCTGTCTCCAATTACTAGATCTTGAAGAAGTTTCCCTGCATTTTCTTCTAGAAGTTTTGTGTTACTGGCTCTTACATTTAGGTCTTTAATCCATTTTTTTTGGATTAAAAAAAAATCCATGTGGCCCCATGTTGCATGATGGGGTCACATTTCATTATTTTTCCATGTGAGTATCCCATTATTGCAGCACCAGTTGTTGAATTTTTGTTTTATTTGTTTGTTTTGTTTTTTGTTTGCTTTGCTTGTTTGTTTGTTTCTGGGAAGTGGATGGACTGGGAATTAAATCTGGGTTTCCTGGATGGCAGGAGAGAATTCTACCACTGACCTGCCCTTGAACCCCTTTTAATCCATTTTTAATTAGTTTTTGTGTAGGGTGCAATGTAGGAGTCCTCTTTCATTCTTTTGGCTATTGATATCCAATTCTTCCATGCCCATTTATTGAAAAGACTATTTTGTCCCAGTACAGTGGATTTGGGGGCCTTATCAAAGATTGGTTGTCCACAGATTTGGTGGTCTGTTCTCTGCCCTCTTGAGTCAATTCCATTAATCAATAATTCTATCTTTGTGCCAGTATCATGCTGTTTTGACGACTGAGTCTTTATAGTAATCATTAAAGTCAGGAAGTATTAGTCCTCCCACTTTTCTCTTCATTTTTTTAGGATATCTTTAGCCATTCAGGGTCTCTTTCCCTTCCAAATAAATTTGATAACTAGCTTTACCAAGTCTTCCAAGTTTGTTGTTGGGATTTTGATTAGTATTGTATTGAATCTGTAGGTCAATTTAGGTAGAATTCACATCTTAAAGATATCCAACCTTCCTATCCATGAGCATGGAATGTCTTTCCATTTATTTAGGTCATTTTTTCTCTTTTAGCAATGTTTTGTAATTTTCTGTGTACAAGTCCTTGACATCCCTGATTAGGCTTATTCCTAGAAACCTGATTCTTTTGGTCACTATATTGATTAGAATTTTTTTTTCCTTTTCTCCTCAGTTTGGTCTTTGCTTGCATATAGAAATATTACTGATTTTTGTGCATTAAGCTTGTATTCCACCACTTTGTTGAATTTGTTTATTAGTTCAAGTAACTTTGTTGTAGATTTTGCAGGGTTTTCTAAGTATAGAATCATGTCATCTGAAAATAATGAAAGTTTTACTTCTTTTCCTATTTGGATGCCTATTTTATTTCTTTCTCCTGTCTAACTGCATTGTACTAGGACTTCTAGTACAATATTGAATAATGGTGGTGACAGTGGGCATCCTTGTCTCATTCCTGATCTTAGGTGGAAAGTTTTCAATCTCTCATGGTTAAGTATGATGCTGGCTGTGGGTTTTTCATATATGTTCTTTATGATATTGAGGAAGTTTCTTTCCACTACTACTTTTTGAAGTGTTTTTATTTTAAGAATGCTGAATTTTGTCGAATGCTTTTTCAGCACCAATTGATATGATCATGTGCTTTTTCCCTTTTGATTTGTTAATGTGCTTTATTACATTGATTGCTTTTCTTGTATTGAACCACACTTGCATTTTTGGTATAAACCCCACTCAGTCTTGATGTATAATTGTTTTAATGTGTTGTTGGATTTGATCTGCTAGTATTTTGTTGAGAATTTTTGCATCTATGTTCATTAGGGAGATTGGTCTGTAGTTTTCCTTTCTTGCAGCAACTTCATTCAGTTTTAGTATTAGAGTGATATTCATAAAATGATTTTGGTAGTGTTCTTTTTTCCTCAAAATTTTAGTAGAGTTCAAGAAGGATTGGTACTAACTTTGTTTTTTTTTTATGTTTGATAAAATTCTCCTGTGAAGCCATCTGACCCTGGGTTTTTCTTTGTAGGAAGATTTTTAATAACTGATTGAATCTCTTTACTTATGATTGGTTTGTTGAGATCTTCTGTTTCTTTTTGAGTCAGTGTACCTTGTTTGTGTGTTTCCAGGAATTTGTCCATTTCATCTGAGTTGTCTAGTTTGTTGGCCTATATTTGTTAATAGTATCCTCTTATGATTTTTTAAATTTTATTTCTTCAGGATCTGACCCCCCTCTCATTTCTGATTTTGTTTAGGGAAAAGAATTCTTGGCTGGAAGCCTTACTCATTCAGGATCTTAAATATATCATACCACTGCCTTCTTGCCTCCATGGTGCCTGTTGAGTAGTCTGAGCTCAGTCTTATGTGTTTTCCCTTATATGTCATCAATCACATTTCTTGTGCTTCTTTGAGGACTTTCTGCTTCCCTTCAACATCTGACTGTTTGATTAGTGTGTCTTGGGTAGGCCTATTTGGATTTATTCTATTTGGAATTTCCTGGGCCTCTTTGATTTGCATACGTATGTCTTTTATAATGGGTTGGAAGTTTTACCCAATTATATCTTCAACTAACCTCCACAGCCCTTTACTCTTCTCTTTCTCTTGGGACACCAGTGATTCTTTTATTTGTGTGCCTTATGTTGTCCATCATTTCCCTAAGATTAATTTCCATTTTTTCCATTTTTCTTGCCATTTGTTCTTTTGTGTGCTCTAGTTCCATTGTTCTGTCTTCTAGCTCACTTATTCTTCCTTGTGCTCCTTGCTGTTGTGTGTCTTTAGTATATTTCTAATTTTGCCTACTGTATCTTTCAAGTGTGTGAGATCTGCCATTTTACTACTTAATCTTTGAAATTCTTCTTTATGCTCTTCTAGTGTCTTCTTGACATCCTTTATTTCTTTATAAATATCCTTGAGTAGTTGTTCCATATTTTGTGTCCCCACTGGAGTTCTGATTTGGTCATTTGCCTGGGCCATTTCTGCTTGGATCTTCATGTGCTTTGTGATTTTCTGTTGTGTTCAGAGTATTTGATTACCTTTAAGAGGCCATTTTGCAAGTTGGTTCCCTTCACTCATCTAAAGTTTTGTATTTACTTGGTTTTGCATTGAAGGTTCCGTTTTGCACTTTGTTTATCAGTAACTCCCTGTCAAACCAAGGCCTGTATCTCATGTAGGGGGTACAATTCTACTTGAGGATATATTAAGAGCTAGGTAGGGGAGCACAGGTAGTTCAGTGGGAGACCTGGGCCATGCACGCCCCCCAAATAATAATAATAAAATGAAACAAATATTTAAAAAACACACCTCAACAGTCATAGGCCTCAAAGTCAGAAGAAGACACCCCAAGACATATTAGGAATGAATTCTGAGTGTTGCCCATAGAAGGGAAAGAAAATTAAAACAGAAGAAATAAAAAATCAACATAAATATAAATATATAAATATAAATTAAAAATAGAGAGAGGCAATATATTAAAAAGAAATCTAGGCAGATAGTTTGTCAGACTGCACTTACTGCTTCTTCCCAGAAGGTGGTCTCCTGAGGCACCTCCTCCCTCAGGCCTACCTCTCTCCAAATGTAGTGGCTGGCTAAGAAGATGGCATGCATGGTAGGGGGCTGCTTCTGGCCCCAGCAGCAGGCAGCTGGTTCCAGCATGCAGGACAGGGGAGCTGACAGGGGTAGCCAGTCTGCAGTGTCTGATGCCTGGTGCATGAACCACTATACTGTGCATGTTAGGACAGCCACAAGTGGCAGCTGGGTGAATAACTGATCCCAGAGTGCAGGAGCATGGCTCTTCATGGTCTATGGCTGTGCATGGCCCTGCACTCCCCACTGGCACTCCTAGCTCTTAAACCACTTAGGGAGGTGCCCCCATGCCAGCAGCTTGGGCAAGTGGGAGTGGAGGGTTGGTCAGTTTCCTTGGCTTTACACTTCCCTGCATGTTGTTTGCCCCTAGTGGGGGTCATGGTTGATTGAAACAAGCCTGCTTTCCCTGTCTTGATCTCCCTTCTCCCCTCCTCAAGAAACACTGAAGACCCTGTTCAATCACTCAACCCCCTGAACAGCAGATCCAATCATTCTCTCCCCATCCCCTATCTTGTCCCACCCTACTCTGTCATCTTCCTGGAAGTCTACTATGCTTTTACACCAACTTCATACTCATGGAAATTCAGTGTTTTCCTCCCCTAGTCCTATATTTTATTATAATCGCTCTTACAACAAACAACTTTGTGCATATATCTTCACCCCATGTGAGACACATGTGAGCATATCTGCAGTATATATTTCTAGAAGTATAACTGCTAGATCAAAAGTAATGTGTGTGCTGAATTCTATTGTTGAATGGTCCAGCAAAGATGTTGCAACAACAACACAGGTGAAAGACTCTACTTCCCCACACTTTTGTCAATGTGGTGTGAGAGCAAAGTCTTTGACATTTGTCAATTGGATAGAGAAAATGTATCTTTGTTATCATTCCCATTTTTTTATTATGAGTGGACCAAGCATATTTTCTTAGGTTTATGTAACTCATATTTCTTTTGATAACTAAATTGTTCATGTCTTTGCATATTTGGGGGTTGGGTGTTTTAGTTTGAAATTCACTACAAGCAATGTTTGCTAAAGTACTTGAATTCAGATTGTTTATTTGGGAGTTGATCTCATAGGGCAACACAAGGATGCATTATTTATGCTACTGCTGTAAACAATTGGAACAAGATTCCACCAGGACCTCTTGAGAAGTGTACACAAATTCTCTTAGTATTCTCTCCCAGTATTGTCTAAAGGCTCTACTGGCTCTGCCTCCTACAGGCTGAGTATTACTCAGAATATAGTTGTTTTCAAAGTTTTTCCCTTACAGTCAGATTTATAATTATTTTTCTTTATGGTTTCTGTGTTATGTGTCTTCCTTTGAAAATTCTTTTTTAGTAAAAGTTATTTAAAAAAAAATCCAGTTGATATTTTCAACTGAAAATTTCATGGTTTTATGTGTTAACATCTTTGATTCTTTTGAAATTTAATTTTGTGAAATATATAAGGTGGAAATCCAGCAATATTTTTCTCAAAAGGACCAGTTTTAGGGACAAGATAGAGCAGATTTCACATCTTCCTGTGCCGACCCACACACTAAGTAGAACTATAGACCTATGATATGGAATGCAGGCAGCATCAAAAGAGAGACCTGAAAGGTGGTAAAATGAAGGCAAGTTGGTTTGGGACTCCCAGGACTTGAAAAAATGTGGAAGTAATCATAAGTTTCCCACACCAACAGAGAAAGGACTTAGAAACTCAGCATTTCTAGACTTCAGACTGAACAACAAAAGGCAGCATGGGTAAGCTCATTATTCCCCAGATCTAACAGAAGCCCCTCAAAGAATATCAGGCAATCCAAGTGCCACCATAAAGGGATATTTATTAAGTCCTACAAGAAGTATTCTTGTTCCCCATTGGGCCCAAGCCTTTGCTCCCACACTGAGAGATAGTGAATCAGCCAGACAACATCTGCAAGATGGACCCTGAGACCACAAGCAGCCCTGCCTCAGGAGCCTCTTTTTCTCCATGGTCATGCCACTTCACTGTTCTATCCCCCAAACACCAGATAACCCAGTCTAGAAAAACAACTTCTACCCCACTAGCAGAAAACAGTGAGAGTTGTAGCAGCATGAGATAAACCAAACAGACTAAAGTAATACTGAAAAACCTCTGAAAATTAAACTGTCTTGGAACCACAAACCATAAAAAATAGGCCAGGACCTAGATGCTAAATCTAAAAAGTGTGATTGCTCGCTCAGCTAAAGTTAAATAACATAGATTAACAGGTAACAAAATTCTCTTAACAGAAAAGAAAAAATATCCAGGATACAATAAAAAATTATTTATTACACCAAGAACCAGGGAAATCACAACTAAATGAAATAAGATAATCAACTGATAGCAGTAGTGAGATGAATAAGATTTTGGAATAAGCTGACAAAGATATTAAAGCAGTCATAAAAATGTTTAAACAATAAATTCCAAATTCTATTAAAAATGAAAAATTAGAAAATCTCAGCAAAGAAATAAAAGTTATTGACATGGAAATTGAATAATGAAGAAGAAAAATAAAATAGAACTGACATTACCTGACTTGAAAAGTTACTATAAAGTTGCAATAATCAAGATAGTGTGGTTTTGGAAAAAAGAATAAAAAATATATCTATAGCATAATGGGGCAATAAGAGATGGACCCACACAAAGTCAATTGATCTTTGAAAAAGAAGAAAAAGAAATTAAATGGAGAAATGATAGTCTTTTCAACAAATGGTGCTGGAACAGCTGGATATCATATGTCAAAAAAAATGTAGACACAGAGCTTACACTTTCGTAAGATTAGTTCAAAATGGATCATAAACTTAAATGCATAATACGAAACTATAAAATTTCTCACAGATAAGATAGGAGAAAATCTAGGTGACCTTGTATTTGGTGATGACATTTTACCTACAACACCTAAAGCACAATCCATAAAAGAAAACATTGATAAGTTAGACTTCACTAAAATTTAAAATTTTTCTCTGTGAAGGACACTGTTAAGAGTATGAAAAGTCAAGCCAAGGACTGTGAGAAAATATTTTCAAAATGCAAATCTGATAAAGGATTGGATCCAAAATATACAAACAACCAGCAAATGTAAAGAATAAGAAAACAAATGATACTTTATAAAAGTTGGTAAAATAACTGAATAGATGCCTCACAAAATAAGTTATACAGAGGAATATAAGCATTTGAAAAGATTCTCAACATCTTATGGCATTAAGAAATTGCAAATTAAACAATAATGAAACACCAATACCCACTTACTAGAATCACTAAAATCCAAAACACTAACTACACAAAATGCTTATTAAGATGTGGAGCAATAGTAACTAACTCTCATTCATTGCTTTTGGGAATGCAAAATGGTATGGTCACTTTTGTAAGATAGCTTGCAGTTTCTTAAAAGCTAAACATAGTTTTACCACACAATCCAGCAATTGCATTACTAGGTATTTATTTACACAAATGTGTTGAAATATATGTCCACATAAAAGCCTGCACACAAAAGTTTATTTCAGCTTTATTTCTAATTGCCCGAACTTGGAAGAAATGAAGATATCTTTCAATAGGTAAGTGGATAAACTTACTATAGTACATGTATAATAATAATAGAATACTATTAATGATGAAAAGAAATAAACCAGGTGGGCCATGGTGGCCCAGGTGGCAGAGTTCTCGCCTGCCATGCCGGAGACCCGGGTTCAATTCCCAGTGCCTGCCCCTGCAAAGAAAAAAAAGAAATAAACCATCAAGAGAGGGTATCATCATGAAGTTGTATATGCAGCTTCAAACTCCTGTCCACTCTCATAAATATATATATATATAAAAAGCAGAAACTACTAGTACCAACTTTCTCAGAACTTTGGAAAACAGTCAATGTTTACAGCATCCAAAAGAGTGCTGAATTAAGAAAGAGTTAACTTAAAAATGTAGGAAAGTGTTTGACATTTCTACTTGCCCTTCTCCACCTGTTCTCTGGCTTTGCAGAGATCTTAAAGACAATAGCCTGCATTCCCAGCATGGGATCTTGGCCCCTGGTTCCAGAGGGAGCAGAGAAGCATACCTTATTTGAAAATTATTATGTTTGTTTGTTTTAACCTCTGTGGCAGTTACCTGAAAAACTGAAAAAAAGTCCTTATCTGTTTTCCAATCTCAGAACTCACTCAGGCAGAGAAGTGTTGGGAATTGTTCAGAAACACTCTGAGGTGAACTATCAAATCTCAGTTAGCTGAAGCCAAGATGACAGTTGAGATATACAATACACCACCTAAAGCAGTGCTTATATGGAAATGTACAGCTGTACATTTGGAAAGAAAAAAGATCTTAAATTAATATCCTAACTTTGCACCTATAAGAACTAGAAAAAGTAGAGCAAACTGATCCTTGTGAAACTGGCACAAGGAAGGAAATTAGAAAGATCAGAGTGGAGATAAAATCATAAGGAGCAACAACAAAACCAAAAGTACATTTTCTGAAAATATCAATAAAATGGACAAATTTTTAGCTACATTGACAAAGAAAAATGAAGACTAAAATAAAGTAGGGAAATTACTACTAACATTACAGAAGTAATGAGGATTATGAGATGATACTAAGAGCAATTGTGAGCCAACAAATTAGATGATCTGGATGAACATATCACTTAGGATATGATTTGGGGATGATGACTATAAAATTATCTTAAAATTGCTTAATCAGATTAAGGATAATGTGGAGAAATAGCTAAAGGATAACAGGAAAACAATGAATAAGCAATATGAAAATCATAGTAAAGGCATAAAAATTATAAAAAGGAACTAAAAAGAGTTGCTGGAGTTGAACACCACAATAATTGAAATGAAAAATTCCCAGCTTTGGTTTCATGGCAGATTCTTCTTTCAGAAGAAAGAATCAGCAAACAGAAATACTAGATAATTGAAAGGAATCAGGCTGAGGGGCAGAAAGAAAAAATAATTATAAAAAGTTAAAATAGCTTAAGCTATCTCTGCAACACCATCAAGCACACCAACATAGGCATTATGTGGGTCCCAGAAGGAGAACAAAGAGAGAAATGAGCGAAAGGAATATTCTAAGGAATAGTGACAGAAAACTTTGCAAACTTAGCAAAAAAACCATGAATATGCACATGCAAGAAGCCCACAGAACACCAAACAGGATAAACATGAAGAAAAATACATATTATCATAAACTGATCACAGTATCAAATGCAAAGGATAAGGAAAGGGGGCAAGATGGTGGCACACTGAGGTGTGGAATTTAGTTAGTCTTCTAGGGCATCTAGTAAATATCCAGAAACTGTCTGGAACAACAGTTTGGGGGACTTCCATGACTGGACACACATTGTACACTTCTGGAATAGGTGGGACAGCTGAGATCCCATGCAGAACTGTAAGTGTCCCAAGACGTGCAGGCTGGCACCCCTCCCACACTGGCATGCCAGGTTGCCTTATATATAGTTGGCTCACTGAAGGAGAAAAGAAACACTTTCTACTAGGAACAAGGAATTTAGCTCATCCAAGCTCCAGTTGCAAAATTAACTAACAAACTTGGACAAGCTTTGAGTACAAGTAAACCTGAAGCAAACATGAAAGGAACTGGGAGATTTTGCCTCAGCAGAGGAGGCGGCAGGTGGTGGTGGTTATGGAAAAAGAACAGAGCATTTTGGAGTTGGACAAGCTCAAAATACTGGAAAAGGGCTGGGCCCCAATAAAAGAGACACAGAGCCTGCTGCCTACTCCAACTCTTTATTGACAAACCAAGGGGCTGAGGGCTGGCTCTGAAAAGGAGTTTTTCTTTTTTACTTCTTAACATCCCATTAACTAAGGCTGTGGGCATTCTCAGACTTCAGCACTGCCCCAGGCAAGGGCAGAATTAAGGTATGTTTGAGACAAAGTGACTAGTCAGGTGAAGGAGATAATTCCCTAAAGGGCATATCTTTAAGTAGTCTCTACTGGTAGCAATGAAAGGTAGCTCAGCTAAGCTCCAATTGTGGTTTTAATCCTGGCAGAGAGAAAGCAGAGTTGACAGAAAAAGCAATAAAATGAAACAAAATAAAAAAAATGGAAACAGAGGATTTGGGGTTTGGCTGAGCTAAGAGTACAAGGAAGGGGCTGAGCCCCAAGGAAAGGGTCACACAGAACCAGGTACAAACTCCAGCTCTTGACTGGTGGACCTTGGGGGAAGAGGACTAGCTTTGAGGAAGGATTTCCTGTTTTGTTGTTCTTTCCCTTTTGTTTTCTTCCTTTTAAAAACTATTCTAAGTAGCTCATTAGAGAAAGTCTCAGGCATTTACAATTGTCAGTGGGACCCAGGCAAGGGCTGAGTGAAGATAGGTTTGAGAGAGAAAGTAATGAGTCAAGTGGGTGAAATTATTCCTTAAAGGGCATGTCTTCTCCAATAAAAAGGGGGAGCAAGACTTAGCTTAAGTGGCAGAAATCCTTCAGTGAATTCAGGCCCCAGGAGCTGGGAATAAAAAACAGCTTAAGCCTGCTGTCTATATCAGCTTCTGTCCCAACCATGCTCCCTGGCAGGGAGGACCTGCTGAGAATTAAAAGCATTGCATCTCTTTGTGTCCATGGAGATCTGCAAGTTGAAATTTGTCTTTTGTTGGGCATTATAGGAAAAGTCCAGAGTCTAGAGGCTTCAGAGGAAAGTCTGCCAACCTGCTATGTTTCACCCTCAGGGAATCTTGATACTGATTACACTTTTGAAACCTGGGGCTGTCTAATCTGGGAAAATATGATTGGGGTAAATCATATCTGGGGAGACACTTCTTGAAAACAAGGTTCCATATAAGCAGAGCAAGAACCAGAAAACGAAGAGCTGAAAAATTGTGATAAGTTAGAAGCTATGCTAGAGGTCTAGAATAAATTGAGTTGAATGGTAAAGAATAGATAGAGAACAAAGCCTACCAACAAAAAAATCTTGATGAAAGAGTGAAAATGTCCTCCAGAATAAACTTATCAAGGAAATCAGATTCCTAGAAACCAGCAAAAATTATGAGGCATACTACCAAAAATGAAGATATGCCCAAAGGAACAAACTAACATTGCAAACAAGATGCAGTAGTTGAAACAACTAACTGAGGATTCTGAAGACAGACATGCAAAATTATGTCAAAAATCAAATCAACAGGTTGAGGGAAGATATGGCAAAAGAGAGGAAGGATATAAAGAACATATTGGGTGAATATAAAGAAGATCTCAACAGTTTCAAAAAACAAATCGCAGAATTTATGGGAATGAAGGAAACGATAGAAGAGATGAAAAAACAATGGAAACCTACAACAGTAGATTTGAAGAAGCAGAAGAAAGGATTAATGAACTAGATGATAGGGCATCTGAAATCTTACACACAAAAGGAAAGATAGAGAAGAGAATGGAAATATACAAGTTGGGTGCCAGGGAATTCAGCGACAACATGAAGCACATGAATATATGTGTTATGGGTGTCCCAGAAGGATAAGAGAATGGAAAAGTGGCAGAAAGAATGATGGAGGAAATAATCACTGAAAATTTTCCATTTTCTATGAAAGACATAAAATTACAGATCCAAGAATCACAGAGAACACAAACAGAATAGATCAGAATAGACCTACTCCAAGACACTTACTAATCAGATTGTCAAATGTCTAAGACAAAGTGAGAATTCTAAAAGCAGCAAGAGAAAAGTGATCCATCACATACAAGAGAAGCTTGAAAAGTCTATGTGCAGATTTCTCAGCAGAAAAGAAGGCACGAAGTCAGTAGGATGATATATTTAAGATACTGAAAGAAAAATCTGCCAACAAAGAATTCTATATCCAACAAAACTCCCCTTCAAAAAAGAGGGAGAGTTTAAAATATTTTCTGACAAACAGACACTAAGGGAGTTTGTGAACCAGAGATCTGCTCTGCAAGAAATACTAAAGGGAGCACCACAGTTATATAGGAAAAGGCAGCAGAGAGAGGTCTGGAGAAGAGTGGGGAAATGAAGACTATCAGTAAGGGGAAAAAGAGATAAAATGAGACATGATATAAAAAATCCGAAAGACAAAATAGTTGAAGAAAGTACTGCCTTAAAAATAATAACATTAAATATTAATGGATTAAACTCCCCAATAGAAAGACATAGACTGGTAGAATAGATTAAAAAGCAAGACCCATCTATATGTTGTGTACAAGAGACTCAGTTTATACCCAAGTACAAAAATATGTTGAAAGTGAAAGGCTGGAAATTATATTTCATGCAAACAACAACCAGAATAGAGCAAGGTGTAGCCATACTAAAATCAGACAAATTACACTTCAAATGTAAAAAAAATTAAACGTGAGAAAGGAGAGCACTATTAATGTATTAATAAAAGGGACAATCCATCACGATGGCGTAACTATCATAAGTATTTATGCAACAAGCCAGAGTGCCCCCAAATGCTTAAGGCACACACGGATAACACTGAAGGGAGAAAAAGACGCTTCCACAATAATAATTGGAGACATTAATACCCTTGCTCTCCTCAATGAGTAAAACATTATGACAGAGGATCTATAAGCAAACAGAGATATTGAATAGTATGACAAATTAACTAGACTTAACATATATGCATAGAACACTACGTCCCATGACAGCATGATTCACGTTTTTCTCAAGTACTCATGGAACATTGTCAATGATAGACCACATGTTGGGTCACAAAGCAAGTCTCAATATATTTTAAAAGATTGCAATTATACAATACTTTCTCAGATCATAATGGAAAGAAGTTGGAAATCAATAACAAGGAGAAAGCTGGGAAAATCACAAATAGAAGGAATATAAACAACACAAATTTAACAACCGATGAGTCTAGGAAAAAATATGTAAATATCTTCAGGCAAATGAAAATGAAAATACAACATATCAAAATTTATGGGATGCTCCATAGGCGTTGCTGAGAGGGAAACTTATTGCCCTAAATGACTATATAAAAAAGAAGAGTAAAAATCAAAGAATTAACTGTTCACTTGGTGGAACTAAAAAAAGAACAGCAAACTAATGCCAAAGCAAGCAGAAAGAAAGAAATAACAAAGATTAGAGTGGAAATGAATAAACTTGATAACATGAAAAAAATAGAATCAGCAAAACCAGTTTTTTCTTTGAGAAAATCAATACAGTAGATGGATCCTTAGTTAGGCTGACAAGAAAGAGAGAGAGAATGTAAATAAATAAAATCAGAAAATATGAGAAAGGATATAACTACTGACCCCACAGAAATAAAAGAGATCATGAGAGGATACTATGATCAACTATATGCTAATAAACTAGACTATGTAGACAGCCAACATTAACTCAAGAAGAAATACTGAACCTCAACAAACTGATGGCAAGTAAAAAAGATTGAATCCATCATCAAAAAGCTCACAAAAAGAGAAGTCCAGTACCAGATAGCTTCACATGTGAATTCTACAAAGCATTCAAGAAAGAATTTGTACCAGTCCTGCTCAAACTCCTAAAAAAACTGAAGAGGAGGCAAAGTTACATAATGCATTATATGAAGCAAACATCACCCTAATACCAAGGTCAGACAAAGATACTAGAAGAAAAGAAAATTAAGAACCAATCTCTTTAATGAACTTAAAGAAAAATTTTGTTTATATTTTGCAAAAGTCATCAATAAAATACTCACAAGTTGAATCCAGCAGCACATTAAAAGAATTATACACCATGTTCAAGTGGGATTTATTCCATTTATGCAAGCTGGTTCAATGCAAGCAAGTCAATTAATGTAATACACCAAATCAGTATCAGAGTGAAAAAACCACATGCTCATCTCAATGGGTGCAGAAAAGGTATTTGACAAAATTCAACATCTTTTCTTGATGAAAACACCTCAAATGATGGGAATAGAAAGGAACTTACTCAACAACATAAAGGGGATATATAAAAAACCCACAGCTGACATCATACTCAATGGGGAAAAATTGAAATCTTCCCATTAAGATAAAGAACAACACAAGAATGCCCCCTGTCACCATTGTTATTGAACATTTGCTGGAATTTCTAGCTAGAGCAATTAGGCAAGGAAAATAAATAAAAGGCATTCAAATTGGTAAGGAAGAGGCCAAACTCTTACTGTTTGCAGATGACATGATACTATATGTAGAAAATCCTGAAAAATCTACAGCAAAGCTACTAGAGCTAATAAATGAATACAACAAAGTGGTGGGATACAAGATATATGCACAAAAATTAGTAGTGTTTCTATGCACCAATAACGATCAACTGAGGAAGATATCAAGGAAAAAATCCATTTACAATAGGAACCAAAAGAATCAATATTTATGAATAAATTTAACCAAGGTCACAAAAGACCTATACACCGAAAACTACAAGAAATTGTTAAAGAAATTAAAAAAAAAACATAAATAATTGGAAGGACAAGCCATGTTCATGGATCGAAAAGCTGCGTATAGTTAAGATGTCAAATTTATCTGAATTGATTTATAGATTCACTGAAATACCAATTAAAATATCAACAAATACTTTGGAGAAATAGAAAAAACAAACAATTAAATTTATTTGGAAGGGCGTGGTGTCCCAATAGCTAAAAATATCTTGAGAAAGAGGAATGAAGTTGGAGGTCTTACATGACCTGATTTCAAAGCATATTACTAAGCTACAGTTATCAAAAAAGCATGGTATTGGCAAAAAGATAGATATACTGACCAATGGAATTGAATTGAGTTTACAGAAATAGACCCTTTCGTCTATGGATAATTGACTTTTTTTTAATCTTGGTGGTCTTAATTCCTCTGCTTCACTGTTGAGCTTTTTAAAAATTATTTTTAATTTTTTATGGTGAAATAGAATGTATATGCAAAAAAGCAATACATTTAAAAAGATACCAAGTATATTTTAACAAACAGATATAGAACAGATTTTGAAGCTTGGTATGTGTTAGAGTTCCACAATTTTTTGTTTTTTCTTCTAGCTACTCCAAGACACTGGATACCAAAAGAAATATTAATATAATGATTCAGCAGTCATTCTCATTTAACAAATACTCCTTATGTTAGTTAGATTCAGTTGTCAACTTGGCCATGTGAGCATACCTAGTTTTGTTGCTGCGGACATAAGCCAATGGTACGTGAACCTCATCTGTTGCTAATTACAACTGTAGTCAGCTAGGAGGCGTGTCTGCTGCAATGAGTGATGTTTGACTTAATTGGCTGGTGCTTAAATGAGAGAACGCAATGTAGCACAGCCTAAGCAGCTCAGCATTCCTCATCTCAGCACTCGCAGCTCAGCCCAGGCCTTTGGAGATGCAGAAAGAATTCACCCCAGGGAAAGTTGTTGGAACCCAGGGGCCTGGAGAGAAGACCAGCAGAGACCGTCCTGTGCCTTCCATGTAAGAAAGAACCTCAGTGGAAAGTTAGCTGCCTTTCCTCTGAAGAACTAACAAAATAAATTCCCTTTTATTAAAAGCCAATCCGTCTCTGGTGTGTTGCATTCTGGCAGCTAGCAAACTAGAACACTCCTCCTTCTCTCTTTTTTCTTTTTTTGTGACAAATAACATGTATACAAACAGCAATAAATTTCAAAGTACATTGCAACAATTAGCTGTAGAACAGATTTCAAAATTTGGTTTGGGTTACTATTCCAGAACTTTAGGTTTTTATTTCTAGCTGTTCTAAGGCACCAAACTAAAAGAAATGTCTTTACATTTACTTTCTTTTCATTAAAGCTTGTGTGGAACATCTTTTTCCAAACTTTCACTTTTAATCTATTTGTATCCTTTTGTCTAAGGTGAGTCTACTGTAAGCAGCATATAGCTGGATTATATTTCTTAATCCATTCTGCCAATCTCTATCTGTTAAATGGTATGTTCAATTCATTAACATTCAAAATTATTACTGTAAAGGCATTTCTTGAATCCAGAATTTTGTCCTTTGGATTTTTTTTGTCAGATACATATATTCTTTTCCATTTTTTCTCATTTTACCCTTTAAGTTACCCATACTCATACCCTTCAATTCTGTGCCTTTCTCCAGACCTCCCTCTCCTGTCTTTTTATTTCAGTCAGCAGATCTCCCTTCAGTATTTCTTGTAGGGCAGGTCTCTTGTTGACAAATTCTCTCAGGCTTTGTTTGTCTGAAAATTTAAATCTCTACCTCAGTTTTGAAGGTCAATTTGGCTGGAAGTCTTCCTCTTTCAGGATCTTACATTTATCAGACGACTGCCTCTTTGCCTCCATAGTGCCAGTTGAGTATGGAAAATTCGCAAGTGTGTGGAAATTTAACAATGTACTCTTGAGCAACTATTGGGTAATACGAGAAATCACAAGGGAAATTAATATGTATCTTGAGGGAAATGAAAGTCCAGCATACCAAAATTTATATGATGTAGTAAAGGCCGTATCAAGAACCAATTTATAGCTCTAAGTACTTACATTATAAAGAACAAAGAATTCAAATCAGTGACCTGACTTCAAAACTGGAAGAACCAGAAAAAGAAGAGCAAACTAAATATAAGAGAGAGAAGGAGGGTAATGACAAAGATTAGAGTGGAGATAAATGAAATAGAGAACAAGAAAAAACAATGGAGAAAATAAACAAAATGAAAAAAATTAAAACTATTTTTTGAAAAAATAAAGAAAATTGACAAAACTTGAGCATGACTGACAAGAAAAAGAAAGGATACAAATAACAAACATCAGAAATGAAAAGGGACATTACAACTTACCCTGCTGAAAGGACTGTAAGAGGATATTAGGAACAACTGTATGCCAATAAATTAGATTACCTAGATGAAATTGAAAAATTATTAGAAACACAAATTACCTATATTGATTCAAAAAAGAAATATAATATCTCAAGAAACCAATTACTAGTAAAGAGATTGAATTTAGTTATCAAATAACTCCCAACAAATAAAATACATGGACCAGATGACTTCACAGGGGAATTTTACCGAATAGTCCATGAAGACTTAATTTCAATTCTGCACAAACGCTTTCAAAAAATTCAAGAGAAAGACTCCCTAAATAATTCTATGAGGTCAATATCACCTTCATACCAAAGTCAGAAAAAATATCAAAAGAAGACTATGGAGGAATATCTCTTATGAATATAGATGCAAAGATCCCCAACAAAATACTAGCAAACTAAATCCAACAGCCCTCTAAAAGAATTATGCCCCATAATCAAGTGGGATATATTGTTAATATGTAAGGGTCATTCAACATTAGAAAATCAATTAATATAATACAGTAAATTAACACAATGAAGGAAAAAACACACACAATCATCTCAATTGATGCAGAAAAGGCATTTGACAAAATCCATGACCTCTTCTGGATAAAAACACTTTGAACACTAGGAATAGGAGGAAATGCTGTCCCAACATGTTAAAAAGCATATGTGTAAAACCCAGACCTAACATCCTACTTAATAAAGACTGTACACTCTATTCGATTCCATTGGTCAGTATATCTACCCTTATGCCAGCACCATGCTGTTTTGACCACTGTAGCTTTGTAAAATACCTTAAAGTCAGGTAGTGTGAAACCTCAGACTTCATTTTTCTTTCTAAGGATACTTTTAGCTATTTGGGGCACCCTGTCCTTCCAGGTAAATTTCGTTATTGGTTTTTCTATTTCTGAAAAGTAAATTTTGGGGATTTTAATTGGTATTGCATTGAATCTGTATATCAATTTAGGTAGAATTGACATCCTAACTATATTTAGTCTTCCAATCCATAAACACGGTATGCCCTGGCATTTATTTAGGTCTTCTGTGATTTCTTTTAATAATTTCTTGTAGTTTTCTTTGTATAGGTCTTTTGTCTCTTTAGTTAAATTTATTCCTTAATATTTTATTCTTTTGGTTGCAACTGTAAATGGAATTTATTTCTTGATTTCCCCTTTAGATTGTTCATTACTAGTTCATACTAGTGTATAGACATACTACAGATTTTTGATTGTTGATCTTGTAACCTGCCACTTTGCTGTATTCATTTATTAGCTCTAGTAGTTTTGCTGTGGATTTTTTTGGATTTTTGACATATAGTATCATATTATCTGCAAATAGTGAGAGTTTTACTTCTTCCTTCCAAATTTTGAGGCCTTGTATTTCTTTTTCTTGTCTAATTGCTCTGGCTGGAACTTCCAACACATTGTTGAATGACAATGGTGATAGCGGACATCCTTGTCTTGTTCCTGATCTTAGGGGCAAAGTTTTCAGTTTTTCCTCATTGAGGATGATGTTAGCTGTGGGTTTTTCATATATTCCCTTTATCGTGTTGAGGACGATCCCTTCTGTTCCTATCCTTTGAAGTGTTTTCAACAGGAAAGGATGTTGAATTTTGTCAAATGCCTTTTCTGCATCAGTTGAGATGATCATGTGTTTTTTTTTCTGCTTTGATTTGTTAATATGGTGTATTACATTAATTGATTTTCTTATGTTGAACCATCCTTGCATACCTGGGATGAATCCTACTTGGTCATGGTGTATAATTCCTTAATGTGCTGCTGGATTCGATTTGCTAGAATTTTGTTGAGGATTTTTGCATCTATATTCATTAGAGTGATTGGTCTGTAGTTTTCTTTTTTTGTAATATCTTTGTCTTGCTTTGGTATGCGGGTAATGTTGGCTTTGTAAAATAAGTTAGGTAGCTTTCCCTCCTCTTGAATTGTTTTGAAGAGTTTGAGCAGAATTGGTACTAATTCTTTCTTGAATGTTTTGTAGAATTCATAGGTGAAGCCATCTGGTCCTGGACTTTCTTTTTGGGGAGCTTCTTAATAACTGATTCAATTTCTTTAATTGTGACTGGTTTGCCAAGGTCGTCTATTTCTTCTCGAGTTAATTTTGGTTGTTCATACCTTGCTAGGAAGTTGTCCATTTCATCTACATTATCAAGTTTATTGCCATAAAGTTGTTCATAGTATCTTCTCATTACTTCCTTGATTTCTGTGGGGTCAGTGGTTATGTCTCCTCTTCCATTTCTGATTTTATTTATTTGCATCTTCTCTCTTCTTCTTTTTGTCAATCTTGCTAAGGGTCCATCAATCTTATTGATTTTCTCAAAGAACCAATTTCTGGTTTTACTGATTTTCTTGATTGTTTTCATGTTCTCAATTTCATTTATTTCTGCCCTAATCTTTGTTATTTCTTTCCTTTTGCTTGCTTTGGGGTTATTTTGCTGTTCTTTCTCTAGTTCTTACAAGTGGACAGTTAATTCCTCATTTTTTGCTCTTTCTACTTTTTTGATAGAGAATTTAGGGCAATAAATTTCCCTCTTAGCACCATCTTTGCTGCATCCCATAAATTTTGATATGTTGTGTTTTCATTTTCATTTGTCTTGAGCTATTTACTGAGTTCTCTTGTAATTTCTTCCTTGACCTGCTGGTTGTTTAAGAGTATGTTGTTGATCCTCCATATATTTGTGAATTTTCTGGCACTCTGCCTATTATTGATTTCCAACTTCATTCCTTTATGATCTGAGAAAGTTGTTTTGCATGATTTCAATCTTTTTAAATTTATTGAGATTTGCTTTGTGACCCAGCATATGGTCTATCCTTGAGAATGATCCTTGAGCAATTGAGAAAAAGAGATCTCGTGCTGTTGTGGAATGTAATGTTCTATAAATGCTTGTTAAGTCTAGCTCACTTATTGTATTATTCAACTTCTCTGTTTTCTTAATGATCTTCTGTTTAGATGTTCTGCCCATTGATGAGAGTGGGGAATTGCAGTCTCCAACTATTATGGTAGATGTGTCTATATCTCTTTTTAGTGTTTTCACTGTTTGCCTCATGCATTTTGGAGCATTCTGGCTTGGTGCATTAATAGTTATGATTGTTTTGTCTTCTTTTTGAATTGTTCCTTTCATTAGTATGTAGTGTCCTTCTTTGTCTCTTTTAAATATTTTACACTTGAAGTCTAATTTGTTGGATATTAGTATAGCTACTCCTGCTCTTTTCTGATTGTTATTTGCATAAAATATCTTTTCCCAATCTTTCACTTTCAACCTATGTTTATCCTTGGGTCTAAGAAGTATTTCCTGTAGACAGCATATAGATGAATCCTGTTTTTTAATCTACTCTGCCAGTTTATGTCTTTTGATTGGGGAGTTTAACCCATTAGCACTTAGTGTTATTACTGTATGGGCAGTACTTTCTTCTACCATTTTGCCTTTTGGATTTTATATGTCATATCTAATTTTTCTTCTTGTCCCCTTTACTGATAGTCTTCATTTCTACACTCTTCTCCACACCTCTCTCTCCTGTCTTTTCATATCTGACTCTAGTGCTCCCTTTTTATTTGTTGCAGAGCCAGTCTTTTGGTCATTAATTCTCTCAGTGATCTTTTGCTTGAAAATGTTTTAATTTTCCCCTCATTATTGAAGGACAATTTGCTGGATATAGAATTCTTGGTTGGCAGTTTTTCTCTTTTAGTAATTTAAATATATCATCTGGCTGTATTCTTGCCTCAATAGTTTCAGCAGAAACTAAGTGTCTTGCTGTATGTCTGTTTGGATCTACTCTGTTTGGAGTATGCTGCACTTCTTGGATCTGTAATTTTAAGTCTTTCATAAGAGTTGGGAAATTTTCAGTGATAATTTCCTTCATTAGTTTTTCTCCTCCTTTTCCTTTCTTTTCTCCTTCTGGGAACCTGAAACACAAATATTCATGCATTTCATGTTGTCATTCAATTCCCTGAGTCTCTGCTCATATTTTACCATTCTTTTCCCTATATTTTCTTTTGCTTGTTGGATTTCAGATGTTCCATCCTCCAGTTCACTAATCCTATCTTCTGGCTCTTGAAATCTGACATTGTAGGTTTCCATTGTTTTTTTCATCTCTACTACTGTGCCTTTCATTCCCATAAATTCTGTGATTTGTTTTTTCAGACTTTTGATTTCTTCTTTTTGTTCATTCCTTGCCTTCTTTATATCCTCCCTCAATTCATTGATTGATTTTTAATGAGGTTTTCCATGTCTGTTTGAACATTCTGAATTAATTGTTTCAACTCCTGTATCTCATTTGAATTGTTGGTTTGTTCCTTTGAGCCGTATCTTCAGTTTTCCAAGTATGATTTGTTATTTTTTGTTGGTGTCTAAGCATTTAATTACCTTAATTAGTTTATTCTGGAGATTGTTTTCACTTTTTTTTTACCAAGGATTTTCTTGCTGGATGACTGCTTTCTATCTGTTCTTTGACATTAAATTCAGCTTATTCTGGACCTCTAGCTTAGGTTTTGTTTAACAGATCAGAATTTTCAGTTCTTGTTTTCTTGTTTCTTGCCATGCCTTTCCCCCATCCACCCTTAGGAGGGTCTATTTAGGTATTATAGACCCCAGTCAGATTTTCCCAGACCAAACTGGCCTCCTCTCAGGAGGAAAGAGTAACCTGCATCAGTTTTCCCTGAGCGTGAGGCCCAGCAGGTTTAAAGGCTTTCCTATGAAGCCTCTGGACTCTGTGTCTTTCCTATCCTGCCTAATATGTGGTGCTTTTCTGCCTGCAGGTCCCACCAGCATAAAGTGATGTGGTACCTTTAACTTCAGCATTCTCTCCCTGCTGGAAGCATGGTTGAGATAGAGGAGAGGTTGTAGGCTGGCTTTAATCACTTCACTTTTCCAGACCCTGGGATCTGACTTCCTTGAGGGAGGGATTCCACCTGAGCTGGTCCCCACCCCTCTCCTAGGGAAGGCACAGGATCCAGATAAACACTCATAGAAGCTCAATTCTGCTTATGCCTGTGGCAGTTGAAGCCCAAGAAGCCTTGCAGCTGTATTCAAAGAACAGTCAAGCCATAGAAACACAGCCACAAAAAAGAAAGAGAAAAATCCTTTTTGGAGCAGGACCCCCATTCCTCAGGTATGCCAATCATAGCTTAAGTTGGTATGTTGTTTTGTGTACCTTCAGGTCATATGTGCCCCCTCCTTTCCTTCAGGGCCCATACCCTTTCAAGTAGAATGTGCTATCTGATCCAGAAATCCTCTGTTTCTTTTTTCCTTTTTTGTTTTTCCATCAGCTCTGCCCCCTCTATGCTGGTGTGAAAACCAGCAACCTCTGCTTTTACTCAAGGTTTAGCTGAGCTGGGGGCCTATATTTAGAGTCAGAATTTGTGAATTAATTCCACTGTTGGAGCATGGCTGCACTCAGCCCCTCCTGCTGGTAAAGTCCCTTTCCTTTCCCCTCTTGGAAGCAGCCTGTGGGGGAGGGGTGCTGGCCACCATGGTTTGGGGAACTCACACTTCTGGGTGGGCTCACAGCCAGTCCAGCTGGTCCTGACTGGGGTATGCTGTGTGCCCAGTCACTGATGTGCCCCCAGCAGTTGTTCTGTACTGTTCCTTGCTATTTGCTCGCTATTCTGGAAGATGAACTAAATCCCACACCTTGCTAAGCCTCCATCTTGGCCCCTTCCCCCCAGCACCATTTTGATTTTTGTTAAAAGTGTAGAAGCAATTCAATGGAGGCAGCACAGCATTTTCAACAAATGGTGCTAGAACAATTGTATATCCATAGCCAAAAAACAAAACAGAAGCAAGAACCTCAACATAAAACTCATGGCTTACACAAAAATTAACTCAAAAATAAATCATGAACTTAAATGCAAAATTTGAAACTGTAAAACCTTTAGAAACACACATAGGGAAAAAAAAATGAGGATCTAGAGCTAGGCAAAGAATTCTGTTGACTACACCAAGATCACAATGCATAGAAGGAAAACATAAGTTGTATCTCACCAAATTGAAAATATTTGGTCTTTTTAAGAACTGCTGAAGAGTAAAAGAGAAGTTATAGGCTTAGGAAAATAATTTCAAACCACATATGCAGCAGAGGGATAGTACATGGAATATATAAAGAATTAAAAAACTTAACAGTAAAAAAAATCAAGGATTCAATTTTAAAATGGGCAGAACCTGTGAAGAGACATTTCACTAGAAAGGACATACAGATGGAAAATAAGCACTTCAAAAGACGTTTAGCATCTTTAGCAATCAGGGAAATATAGATTCAAACCACACACCTATTGGAATACCAGAAACATAGTGATAACACAAAACAGTGGCAAGGATGTAGAGAAACTGTATCACTTACACATATATACTGCTGCCTGGAATGCAAAAATGTTTCAGCCCCCCCGAGGAAGAATTTTGCAGTTTCTTTTAAAAGTAAATATGAAATTATACATTACAGATTGGATTACTTCCCCACAAAGATATGTTCAAGTACTAACTTCAAGCCCTATGGAAGTGAACCATATGAAAATATTATCTTTGAAGATTTTATTAGTTAAGCTAAGGTCCAACAGAATCAGTGTGGGTGTTAATCCAATATGACTGGATTAACTGGAAAACAGAAAGAGACAGATGGATATGTGTGAAGATTAGTTAGATTGCTGACAAGCCACCACTGCTATAGACTTTGGAGAATGTATGAACATGCCAACATCTTCATTTTGAACCCTTAACTTATGAAACTGTGAGACAGCAAATTCTTGTTATTTAAGCTAACTCATCTGTGGTGCTTTACAGCAACCCTAGCAAGCTGACTTCATAGTTTTAGAATGTTAGAATTTTAGAAATGGGAAACAAATTAGCAGTTGCCTTACAACTGCATATGAATATTCAGTTATGGCAAATATTTCACTTAAAATTATCAAATTATTTGTCTCAAGACCATTAATGTAAGTTTCTCTATATGTTTTAAGTCTTGTTCAAATGTTATAGAAAGTGGACTGTCTCTCAACGTTTGAAAAATTTTAACACAACAAATTCCATATATTTTTGGTTTATTTCTGGAGTTTTGATTAAGTTTGTTACTCTATTTCCATTTATGCACCAACATCAAGTTGTTTCAATTATTGTAGTTTTAAAACAAATTTTTGCTTGAAGGGTTAATTTCCCTTTATTAATTCCATTCCTCAAAAATTTTCTGACTTTTCTTTCCTTCTCACATCATAGTTGGAAATAATTACAAATCTGCCAACTCTTTTCCAACTCTTTTAATACCCATTTCTTCTTTTTTCTAATTACATTAACTAGAATTTCTGGACAACATATAATAGTAGTGACAGTGCGTATCCTTTTCTCCTTCATCCTGACTTCAATGGGAAGGTTCTCATCATTGAACATGCTGCTAGCTTTTTAAGATATACTTAATGTATATCTTTGTTTACATCTATAACTCTACCTAAAAGTGTATGTGTATGTATATTTCATATAAACTACAGATCATTTATCTAGCTCAAAGATCTATTGGTGTGTATTTAGAGGTGTGTGTGTCTCATATATACATCATATTGATCTATTTATATGTAGTGCACTGAATAAGTTAAATTGATCTTTCATTCTGTCTACCTCAATGTGACTTTCTCTACTGCAAAGTATAGTTAAAAACCACATTTTTAACTGAAGTACAAAATACCAGATATAGGATGGTTCTTAACAGTGGAAATTTATTAGTTTACAAGCTTGCAGTTCTGAGGCTATGAAAATGTCTATATCCAGGCATCAAGATGAAGATACCTTCTTTCAGGTACCTTCAGGCTGCAGGTGATCCTGACTCCCTTTTCAGTTGGCAAGGCACAGGGCTGTATCTTCTGGTCTCTCCCTTCTCTTCCAGGTTTCATTGCTTCCAGTTTCTGGATTCATTGGCTTCCTGTCTGTTTCTGTGGCTTTCTCTCTCAGTTTCTGCATCTTCTCCTTTGTATCTTTCTCTGAATTACCTCCTCTTATAAAGACTCCAGTAAGAGGATTAAGATCCGCTTGGGGCATGCCTCAACTGAAATAACCTAATCCAATGGTCCACTCACAATAGGCTTATACCCAGAGGAATGGATTAGTTTAAGAACATGAACTCCCAGGATCCATTTAACTTCAAACTACTGCACCACATTTGCCTATATCTCAAAAAGCTAAAGTTCTGTATGTGGCTTAAGTCTTGCACAAATATTATGCAATCTTGTAAGCAATTTGAAGGACATTCATGAAGCAGAGGCTACCTTCTTTGTGCTTTGCCTATTTTTATTGGTAGCCAAAGGCAGGGAAATATAGAAGTTTAATGCCACAGAATTCCAGGGCCCATTCTTTAGTTTTCTGGGTGTCAAAAGAAAGTTCAATGGTGACAGTGAGCACATACTGATTTTGGATTTCCTGACTTTCTGATCCTGTTCTCTGAATCACAGTTATAATGGTATGGTATTGACTTCAACAAAAATATCTCCTGCTTTTTCTGTGTGAATACATTAAGTGGAAACTGTTTCCCATGATTTTCCGGGGGAGAAACTATAACATGTTAAATGTGAACACACAACCTCCAACTAATTTCCTAATATGTAACTACAATACAAGTAAAGACAAACTATTATGTTAAGATAGGAAATGCTCAAAGCATCTCTTCTTGAACATTAATTATAGTGGATAGTCAATCATTATTTTGTTTGAAGAAATGTCTTCTCTTCCATTGCAATCACTTTTCTCATTGCTTTGCTTCCTTCTCCATAATTTAATGACTTCTCACAATTTTTAGGACCTGGTCAACACCAGGCAAAAACAATGGTACATAGTTACTGACAACAATGCCCAAAAGTACACTCTGAACATGGCACTGTGATACCTTTCTGAGTCCAACAAAAACCAAGATAAATATTTGTTTTTAAACATGTGTTTTTCAAACATCTACACATGATCCTGATGTTCTGTCAATTATATTTAAAATACAATTTGACAAGTTTAAATGATGAGTTTGTAAGATGTAAATAGAAAATTTATCCATATAAATAACTGGAAAATCATACATACATTCTGTGAAATTTGAGTATAAAGAAACAAGAGAAGTTCTAACAGGAAAATGTTAACTGGGAAAATATTTTCTGAAATACATCTAAACTTCTGGAGGTAACCTGATTCCCCAATTATCTGATTGTAGCAAAAGAAACAGGTCCTTGTTGGGTCATATTTATAATATTACCAGAATTAATTCTGGAAGTATAGCCCAAATAATACGCCTCTAATCTTTTCAATGATTCATATGCACATAATCCTCTGTATTAAATTTCAATGTGTGGATAATGTCATCAGCATGTGATATAAGAAATCTCCTGGAAAAATCTCCCCTCTGAAACAATGAATAAAAAACATCCATGCTTGCACGGGACTCTGCAGGATGATAGAGATTGGAGAAGGATTCCACAAGAAGAAAAAGAAAAAAAAAACACCAAAAAAATGATGTAGGATATTTGTGACCTTGCCCCCTCTCCCTCACTTAGTCACATGTAGCTTAGGAGTCACACAAGGCCACCATTTCCAGGTGCTCCTAAGGTGGATGCAGATCATAGAGTCACTCACAGTAGTGAGTTAGAAGCCCATACATATCAAGTCACAGGGACTCAAGTATACAGAGACTTGACTGGGGTGGAACACAAATGGCTGGTGCATATGAAAGACCCTAAGAAATAAGAGAGATTGCAGCAGAACTTTTGGGAAGAGGTGCTGACATACCCAATCCAATATCTGGTTGTTGGCTCATCTACACGAAAAAAAAAGGACCTTTTTGAACAATGGGATACCTTACAGGTAAGGAATCAGAAACAGAAAAGAAAAAGAAAAACCTCACAGTAAAAAGGAGGGAAATAGAAAGACTGTAAGGTAGGAAGGGTCTCAGTGACAATAAACTCAGCAAAGTGGCAGAGAATAAAATCAATGCGCAACAATCAGTAGTGTTTCTATACACTAGTAATGAGTGATCTGAAGAAGAAATCACAATCAAGAAAAATGTCTATATAAAATAACAACTAAAATAATGAAATACCTAGGAATAAATCTAACCAGGATGTAAAGGACCTGGATACAGAAAACTACAAAACTTTGCTGAAAGAAATTAAAGAAGAACTAAATAAATGGAAGGACAATTTGTGTTCATGGATTGGAAGACTAAATATTGTTAAGATATCAATCCTGCCCAATATTATTTAGAGATTCAACACAATCCAAACCAAAATTCTTAGTCTTCTTTGCAGAAATGGAAAAAGCCAATCATCAAATTTATGTGGAAGGGTAAGGGGCCCAAGCAGCCAATAACATCTTGAAAAAGAAGAACAAAATTGGAGGACTTGCATTTCCTGACTTTAGAACTTATGCAAAGCTACAGTGGTCAAAACAGAATTGCACTGGCACATGGATGGATACATAGTCTGATAGAATAGAATTGAGAGTTCAGAAATATACCCTCATATTTATTGCCAATTGATTTTTGACATGGCTTCTGTGTCATCTCAGTTGGGAAAGAATAGTCTCTTCAACAAATTGTACTGTGAGAATAGGATATCCATATGCAAGCAGATGAAGGGGGACCTCTATCTCACAGTGTATTCAAAAATTGACTTGAAATGGATCAAAGCCTAAGTATTAGAACAAGGAGTATAAAACTACTAGAAGAAAATGTAGGGAAGCATCTTCAGGATCTTGTTTTAGTCATTCATTTCCTTAAGCTTTACACCTATAGTACAAGAAATGAACAAACAAACAAACAAAAAACAAATAGGACTCATCACAGTTTAAAAGTTTTGCACCACAAAGGTCTTTATCATGAAAATGAAAAGACAGCTTACTCAATGGGAGAAAATATTTGGAGACCAAAAATCTGATAACAGTTTAATATATATATATAAAAAATTCTGCAACTCAACAAAAAGACAAAGAACCCAATTAAAAATGCACCAAGGACTTGAATAGACAGTTTTCCAAAAAGGATATATGAGTGACTAAAAAACAAATGAAAATATGTTCACCATCATTAGCTACAAGGGAAATGAAGACCCAAATGAAAATAAAACACCATTTCACACACATTATAATGGTAGGGAATGGGGAGTTAATGCTTAAATTTTAAAGGTTTTATTTGAGTTGATTGCAAAGTTTCAATGACTGATGGTGGTGATGGCAGCACAACCTTGTGAACATAATTAACACCACTGAATTATATATGAGAATATGGTTGATGGAGAAATTTTATGTTGTATATATGTTACTAGAATAAAAATCCAACAAAATACATAGGACTGTACACCACAAACAGTGAACCCTATTGTAAATGATGAACTATAGTTAATAATATAATTATAAAAATGTTCTTTCATAAATTGTGACAAATGTACTACACTAATGCAAGGTGTTAATAATAGGGTAGTATATAGGAGCTCTGTATTTTATGCATGATCTTTCTGTAAACTCACAGCCTGTCTAACAAAAAATCCTTAAAAAGTGGCTTGATGAACTTAACTACTTTAAATTGAAAATAAAATTCCTATATCTGTTTGGTAGTTCCTCAAAATTTTAAACAGAATTGACATATGATTCCAGCAATTCATCTCTTATGTATATACCTAATAGAAATGAAAATACATGAAATCTAAAAATTTTTCATAAATGTTCATATAAGCATTTTCATAATGCCAAAATGTCCATTAACTCATGAATGGATACACAAAATGTGATATATCCATACAAAAGAACATTATTCAACACTAAAGTGAAATACATTTCTGGTACAGGCTACAACATGAATGAAACTCAAAAATATTTTGTTAAATGAAAGAAGCTAGTCACAAGAGACCACATACTATATTAGTCCATTTATCTGTAATCTCCAGGTTAGGCAAATTTACAGAGACAGAATGTAGATTAGTGATTGTCTATGGTTTCATGTGTGTTGGGTGAAAATGGGAAGTGACTGCCAATGGTTATATTTTTTCATTTTGGAGTGATGAAAGTTTCTAAATGTATTGTAGTGATGGTTGCACAATTTATGGACATACTGAAAACTGTTGAATTGTACAATTTAAATGGATGAATTCTGAGGCATTTGAATTATAGTTCAATAAGTTATAACTCAAATCTGTCAAAAAAATTCCCGTGTATACAATATCCAGGTTGGTTTTTTAATCCAAGTTCACTAGATATCAAAGCCTAAGGTAAGAGTTAAATACTGTTTTGTTCATTGGTGGAGCAATGATCTACAATTTTTTGAAAGTTTGTAATCCAGAACTGTGAGAGTCCTGGAAAAAGGAAATGACAGGAAAGAATGAGAAGCAATGCAAGATGATACGTTAACACACAGTTCTCTCATTTAAACAAACTTCAAAGAGATAAAGCGAATCCATGGCACCCACTAGAGTACATGAAATGCTTCAGACAGAAAAATTGTGCTTTATAACCTTCTACTATAAGAATAGGGAGAAGGAACATATTCGCTTAACTCCCTCCCATCTCTTGTCTCCAATCTCCCTTTATTCCAACTTTGACTCATGGGAAGTTAACTCCTCCACAGTTCCAGATTAAATAATGCAATTTATCAAGTTGCAAGTTTACACTTCTAAGGGCATGAAAATGTCCAAATTAAAGCAAGGCTATGAAAACATCCAAATTAAGGCACCAACAAGAGGTAACCTTCACTCAAGTAAGGCCAATGAAGTGCAGGGTTTTTCTCTCAGTTGGAAGGGAACATGGCAAAGTCTGATAGTCTCTTTGCCAGCTGCTTCAACACCCTGCAGAATAGATTTCATTCAATTCAAAAATTGGAAAGAATGAGGGTCCCAGGCATGTGGTTGGTTTACCTCAAGCAGTGACAGGAGCACCAGGTAACCACCTGGTGTCAAATTGATTATATTTGTTCCCTCTTATAATGGAAGAAATAGCAAGATACTGCTTAGAAAGTAATTATGAGTATTTATTTGACTTCTTTCTCTGAAATACCTTGTGTGCAAGCACCACCATTTATGGACTTACTGAATATCTTATTCACTAACATGATATCTGCACCAGTTTGAATCTGGTGTACCCCAGAAAAGCCATCTCCTTTAATCCACATTCAATTTTGCTGGGTGAGAGCTTTTTAATTATCCATGGAGATGTGATCCACCCAAATGTGGGTTGTAACTTTTGATTAGAGGGGTTCCATGGAGATGTGTCTCCACCCATTCAAGGTGGGGTTGCACACTGGAACCCTTTAAGAGGAAACCATTTTGGAAAAATGGTTTAGAGCCCATTGAGCTTGAGACCTTTGGAGATGAAGAAGGAAAACACCCAGGGGAATTTCATGGAACAAGAAGCTGGGAGAGAAAGCTAGTAGACTTTGCCATGTACCCTTTCAATTTAGAGAGAAACCCTGAACTTCATTGACTTTTCTGAAATGAAGTTCACCTCCTGATGGTGCCTTAATTTGGACATTTCCATAGCTTTAGAACTGTAAACTTGCAACTTAATAAATTCTCCTTTTAAAAAACCATTCTGTTTTCTGGTATACCACATTCCAGCAGCTTGCGAAGTAGAACAATATCTCATACAGAATTTGATTCTGACCAATGAACCATTTTAAAGCAGAAATATGAGTTACTTGCCTGATGTTAGTGGATTCACTGGTTTTACCATGTACCCTGTCACTTCAAAGAAGCTGCACTTCAGTAACTGAAAAAGGCGAGTTGAAGACTCAGTTACACTGCCTCTGGGAACAACACCTAAAGAGATTGAGCTTCCATCCTGTAGAACATAGTAATGTCATTAACCAGTAATAAATACATAGTGATGTTTCTTCAATAGCCTGAATACATGGGAACAGAAATTAAAGTGGAATTGGGGGATAGCAGCTGCCATAATCATCTTTAATGATGCTGACCTCAAAATTTTGTCATATTCATTTTCATGATCATGAACTCTTGATTATTTAGATATCTTAATACCCAAATAAGGGCTGCTCCCATTAGGAGACACAATTATAATTCTGCTGATTTTGAAGTTGAGACTGACATATAGTCATTTGTGCCTTCATGCTACTGGGCAAATAGGCAGAAAGGGAATCACTGTGTTGCCTGGAGTGAGTGACCCTAAAGAACAAGGACTTATTGAATTTTTACTACACAATGAGGAAAAGGAGGAATTATCTAGAAACTAGTATATACTCTAGGGTAAATTCCTAGTATTGCCATGTGTAGTAGTAAAATTTAATGAATGTTTATAGCAAACATAAGATTGGAGGGCCATCTGATCTTTGAGGAAGGAAGGTTTGGATCACCCCACCATCAAAAGAACCCTGATGAGCTGAGGTGCTAAAAGAGAGGTAAGAGAACGTGGAATGTGTTGTTGGAAGAAAGATATAAATAGGAGTTACAGTTTTATGTCCATTTACTGAAATGATGGTTATAAGTGCTACCCATATTGACTTCCTTGATATGAAATTATTATATTCATATGCATTTACCAATTTATTTCACCCATCTCCTCTAATTTATATAAAGTCTGTTGGTGATTGTTGTCTTTGTAATTTTATCCTTAAGCAATAAAATATTTACTTTGATCTGGCACTATTATAAGGATAAACATCACTCATTGTGACTAGATGGTCCCTTTAGGGTTAAGAGTGAGCATATTCTCATTTGGCAATCATCACATTATATTATGTTATCAGCACAATGATGAACATAGTATATTACATTATAATTGGAGAATGTTAATGTTATTGTTTGAAATATAAGAACGAATAGAAAGGGCGGACCACGGTGGCTCAGCAGGCAAGCATTCTTGTCAGAGGACCCGGGTTCGATTCCCGGTGCTTGCCCATGTAAAAAAATAATAATAAAAATAAAAAAAGAATGAATAGAAAAATCTGAACAGAAGCTAATAATCAAAAAAGTGAACAGCGTTGGAAATGGTCATATATCACTTAGCACCTGTTCCCACATCTTTCTACTATGACTTTCCATGTTGCAGAATCTCCCAGCAAAGTATGTAGCTTGGTACCTGTCTTCTGGTATCAGAAGCTCATTGGTGGCAAGGAAGGTACTTTCTACCAGACACAGAAAGTTAGTAAATATTGGGGACCTCAAGAAGATTGGCTTTTACCCACATTTATAATTACTGTAGGTTAAATCTGTTAGGTAAAGTTTCTTGAGCTTCATCTCTTAACTTTGGAATAGCAGATAATAGAAGCTTTTAGAAATAGAATCCAAGGATCCCTATTAAAAAGTTCAGCAGAAAGTAATTCTCCAGACTTATGAAGAAAATTCAAAGAGGCTTATATGGTTAATTAATATTCATTATATCTTTGCTGTTCATATGGAAACAAACCAGGCCAACAATGGGACCACATTTCTGTGATCAAGAATTATCCTTGGAGGCATCTTTCCAGGGAGGATGGTATACTAGGGAGATCCAAGACACAGTCTTTCCACCAAAACACTATTAAACAGACAGGAACTTTCTGAAAGAACTATTTTGAAATTTCAGAACCCGGAAGAACACTGTACAGCATACAGGGAAGAGTGGGAAGAAGAGGTGGATAAACTAAGGTAAAGAACTGTAATTCTCTGTGGGGTGGCTACTGGCACCCATACTCCACTCACAGCAGCTGCCATGGTGTCCTGCCCCTGGCTACTCACTTGTAACACAAAGGGACAAAAAAAATCCTCTCCTCCCAAAACAGGGGTGTGCACAGCAAATCAACGATCATGGTTTTGATTAATGAATTCGGATCCTTGGGTCCCAGCTCTGAAGGCCTCTATTGTTTAAAGTTGCCTGAGATAAAAGTAGTGGCAGCCATTTTTGCAACCCCATCCTGGACAAAGGCTGTAGCAGCAGGGGTGGAGGCAGTGGAAATTTAAAGATGCTGAGCTTCCTCAGGGTTGCAGGAGACAGCTAGGTGAAGGGCTGCATTTGTTAGACAGGGCAGGAGCACTCAGATTTGGGGAGGCATAAGGAAAGTTTTGGGACCCTTCCTGACCCCCTCCATAGGGTATTTTAAACCTGTTCTACTTATCCTTTGTGACTATCTGACCCTGTTTTGGCTGTGAAAGACCTAATTGGGGAAAGCCTCATGGGGTGACCATCCTCCCAGAATTTTCTTATAAGCAAAAGTAGCATGAGACAATGAAAGGAGTATAAAAATTATAGAGGTGGACAGTCTCAAACAAAGACCTGCTAGCTTCAGATACCCAGGAGATTAAGGCCTGGGAAACAGAAGGAATGATCAAACTTTAGTAAGCAGAATATTTCCAAAACAAATAACAAGCAAAAGCGTAGGACAAGGCAAAGGCCCGATAATACAGGGAAAAACCTGTACACTGCATTTGCTTTGATCAGACACTCCTGATAAGAGGGCTGAGGCCCAAGAAAATCTCTACCTTACTACCATCTGGTTAAAAAACCAGGAAACAGACATCCCATGGAGTAAATCCCAGAGTTAAAAAATATTTTTATTCAATATTATATAAGTAATTTTATATTTTATAAATAATTTTAATATTTATATATAATATATAATAATTTTAACTATTTTAAAATATTATAATGTGTAGCATACAGGACAAACAAAGAAATAGGAAATGATGGCTTATCCGAAAGAAAAAAGTGAAAATACAGAAAACACCAACAAAAAGACAAGAATATGGACATATCAAACAAAGACTTTAAAAATATGTTCTTAAAGATGCTTAAAGAGAAAGAACTACAGGATGTCAGAAAACAATGAATGACCAACATGAGAGTCTAAGTAGAGAGAAATTTTAAAAGGACCAAACAGAACTACTGGAGTTGAAGACCGTAAGTGAAAAATGCCCAAGAGGGTTTCAAGAGCAGAATGCAGCTGGCAGAAGAAAGAATCAGAGAACTTGAAGACAAGACACTTGAAATGCATTAGGCTTAGGAGCATATAGGAAGAAGAAATATTAAAAGTGAAAACAGTCTAAGACAGCCATGGGAAAATATCAAGTGCACCAATGTATGTATTATGGGAGCCCCAGAAAAAGAAGAAAGAGAGAAAGGAACAGAAGGAACAATCAAAGAAATAATGATAGAGAACTTCTCAAATGTAACAAAAGACATGATTATGCACATCCAAGCTTAGAGGACACCAAATAGGATAAGCATGAAGAAAAATATATCCCATTATGCATTGAGTACACTATAAAAATGAAAAGACAAGAAGTAAATTCTGAAAACAGCAAGAAAAAAAACCAATATGTTGAATACAAGGGAAGGGCAATACAATTGAGTGCCAACTTCTCATCAGAAACCATGGAAGCAAGAAAGCAGTGGGTTGAAATATTTAAAATGCTGAAAGAAAATGACAGCCAATAATTTTATATCTGGTGAGAATCTCTTTTGAAAATGGGGGGAAGGAAAGGTGACATCATCAACATGGCAACATATAAACAGCTACAGAAAATCTCTCCTTAGACAATTAACAACAAATAAATGACAATTCTGAACTGTTCAGAACTCTGTAAGAAGACATAGACTAGAGAAGGCCCTTACAAATGCCACTGGTCCTTTCCCCTTCCCCTCATTCAGTCTCACATGGCTTGGTAATGGCACAGAAACACCAGCTGGAATCCTTGCCAATGGGTACATATAAATTATTTCACAACAGTGAGACGGACCTCCACTGTTTGGAGACCAGGGAAACAAGGGAGGACATTTCAAGGCCCAAATCAGTGAGGGACAAAGAATCTGTGAAAACATGGACAAAGGCTGCTTTTCTAGCCCTGGGTCTGAAAGCCTTTCCCCAACCCCTAAGGGAAACAGCAATAGGTGCCCTGATCCTTCCCTGGGGGCATTGAAAACTGGGGCAGCTAGGGGAGTCCACTGCCACAAAAACAGTGAGAGACTCTGCCCCACATTGAGTCAGACTTTGACTGGCAAAGTGAGGGCAATGGAAACCCACAGTCTCAGCCTGCCCAGTCAGAGGTAGCCTGGACTCCAAGGCAAACTGCTTCTGAGGATGATTAAATTACTGGACAGTGCCATCAGCTGGGTAGACTGAAAAGTGCAAGGGAATAGAAAGGCTCTTCATAGACCATCCAGACGTTATTTTAGTCTCACTGGAGCTGGACTATACTCCCTGCATGAAAACACTCCCCTGTTTTGGATTAGAAATGCAGATGACCCAACTATTAAAAGCAGTGTCCTAAATAAACACAGGTCTTTCTGGCTGACAAAAGATTCAGCACCACTAAGATGCAGTAAACTTTTTTACCCACACACAGAAAACTTGCTGTGGTGCTTCGTGCCTACCCACCATCCCTGTGGTAGGTTACTGTGGGTGTCTGATTTTTGGGGGAGACTGGGAGGCAGAGACAATTTGATAATAGGTGGGAGAGAGATATGAACATATAGAGGAAAAAGCTTAACAACAATAAAACCCTAAACAAAAGAGAGAAAATGACCTCTAGGATAAACTAAGCAAGAAAATCAGGTGCTGGAAAACAGAAAAAAAGTCATGATTCATACCAGGAAGAATAAAGATATGGCTCAGCCAAAGGAACAAACTAACACTTTAACTGAGATACAGGAGTTGAAACAAATTTAAGATGTTCAAGCAAATCTAAATCAAATCAAAAAGTTGAATGAAAATATGGAAAAAGATATGAAGGATATAAAGAAGATACAAGGTGTCCATATAGAACTAGACAGTTTGAAAAAATAAATGGTAGAACTTATGGGAATGAAAGTCACAACAGAAGAGATGAAAAACACAATGGAGACATACAACAGAAGATTTGAAGAGGCAGAAGAAAGAGTTGAGAGGACAGGATATCTGAAAGTCCTACACATAAAATAATAGATAAGGGAAAACAAAGGGAAAATGTGAGTAGGATCTCAGGGAAATGAATGACATCATATGAATGAACACATAAATATATGTGTTATGGGTGCCCCAGAAGGAGAAGAGAAGGGAAAAGGAGCAGAAATAATAATGGAGGAAATTATTACTGAAAATTTCCCAACTCTTATCAAAGACATAAAATTACAGGTCCAAGAAGCACAGCATAACCCAAACAGAATAGATCGAAATAACCTACTCCAAGATACTTACTCATCAGAATATCAAATGCCAAACACAAAGGGAGAATTCTGAAATCAGCAAATTCTGATTCTGGCAAAGACTGGCAGAATGGGTAAAAAAAAGAAAAGGATCCATGTAAATGCTATCTACAAGGCCTAAGGACAAAAACAAGTTGAAAGTAAAAGGTTGGAAGTGAGAGGTTGAAAGTGAAAGATTGGAAAAAGATACTTCATGCAAACAACAATAGATAATAGCTGGGATAGCTAACATTAGACAAATTAGACTTCAAATGTAAAACAATTAAAAGAAACAAAGAAGGAAACTGTATTAATAAAAGGGACAATTCAGCGGGGAAGGCATAATAGTCATAAATATCTATACACTGAGCCAGACTGCCGGAGAATAAATGAGGCAACCAATGACAACACTGAAGGGAGAAGTAGACACTTCTATTATAATAGTTGGAGCATTCAGTACACCACTCTCATCAATAGATAGAAACTCCAGACAAAGGATCACTAAGGAAATATAGATCTTGAATAATGCAGTAGATGAGCTAGACTTAACAGACATTTATAGAACATTGCATCCAACAACAGCAGAATACACATTTTGCTCAAGGGCTCATGTATCATTTCCCAGGATAGACCACATGTTGGGTCACAAAGCACGTCTAAATAAACTTTTAAAAGATTGAAATTATGCAAAGTACTTTCTTGGATCAAAATGTAATGAAGTTGGAAATAAATAACAGGTGAAAGGCTAGAAAACTCACAAATACATGGAGGTTAAACAGCACACTTCTAGACAACCACTGGGTCAGGGAAGAAAGTACAAGAGAAATCAGTAAATACTTCAAGGTAAATGAAAATGAGAACACAACATATCAAAATTTATGGGATGTAGCAAAGGTGGTGCTGAGAAGGAAATGCATTGACCTAAAAGCCTATAATAAAAAAGGAGAAAGCAAAATTGAGGAATTAAATGCTCATCTGGGGGAGCTAGAGAAAGAAAAGCAAATTAAACCCAAGGCAAACAGAAGGAAATAAATAACAAAGATTTGAGTAGAAATAAATTAGAGAATATGAAAACAATAGAGAGGATAAGTAAAATCAGACGTTGTTTTTTTGAGAAAACCAACAAAATTAATGGACTCATAGCCAGGCTGACAAAGAAAAAGAGAGAGAGGATGCAAATAAATAAAATAAGAAATGGGAGGTAGGATATAACTACTAACACTGCAGAAATAAAGGATATAATTATATATATAATTATATATATATAATTATATATATATATATAACTGTGTGTCAACAAATGGAAAAACTTTGATGAAATAGACAACTTCCCAGAAAAGCTTGAACAACCAACATTGACCCGAGGAGAAGTAGAAGACCTCAACAAACCAATCATAAGTAAAGAGATTGAATCAGTTATCAAAAAACTCCCCTAAAAAGCCCAGGAACACATGGCTTCACGTGTGAAGTCTACAAAGCATTCAAAAGAATTAGTACCAATGCATTTGGTGGTCCCTTGCTCCTGGGCTCCATTGTTTTCAACCTCTGTTTCCTGTGTGGATTCTTCACTTGACTTCTGTGTTAGTTAGATTCAGTTGTCAACTTGGCCAGGTGAGCATACCTAGTTTTGTTGCTGCGGACATAAGCCAATGGTACATGAACCTCATTTGTTGCTAATTACATCTGCAGTCGGCTAGGAGGCGTGTCTGCTGCAATGAGTGACGTTTGACTTAATTGGCTGGTGCTTAAATGAGAGAACGCAAAGTAGCACAGCCTAAGCAGCTTGGCATTCCTCATCTCAGCACTAGCAGCTCAGCCCAGTCCTTTGGAGATGGAGAAAGAAGTCACCCCGGGGAAAGTTGTTGGAACCCAGGGGCCTGGAGAGAAGACCAGCAGAGACCATCCTGTGCCTTCCACGTAAGAAAGAACCTCAGTGGAAAGTTAGCTGCCTTTCCTCTGAAGAACCAACAAAATAAACCCCCTTTTATTAAAAGCCAATCCGTCTCTGGTGTGTTGCATTCCGGCAGCTAGCAAACTAGAACAACTTCCATAAGGTTGGTTTTCATCTCTTGGCTTCCTTTGGGTCTTTCCAGGTTGTGGCTTATTTAGCATTTCATAGGAAGGCAAATGGTGACATCTGCTGGACTCTGAACCACCAAATCTCTGGTTCTCATGTTAGCTCTGTCATCTCTGTTCTCCAAGCATCTCCATCTGAGATGCTTTGAGATCAAAGCTAGGTAAAGATACTACAAGAAAACAAAATTACAGACCAATCTCTTTAATGAATGAAGATGCAAAAATTATCAACAAAATAATTGCAAATCAGGCAGTATATTGAAAGAATCAAATCCAGCAGTACATTAAAAGAATTATTAACCATGACCACATGGGTTTTATCCCAGGTATGCAAGGGTGGTTCAACACAAGAAAATCACTTAATGTGGTAACTGCATTAATACATTAAGAGGAAAAACCACATGTTCATCTCGACTGATGTAGAAAAGGCATTTGACAAAATTCAACATCCTTTCTTGATGAAAGAACTTCAAAGGATAGGAATAGAAGAGAACTTCCTTAACACAATAGAGGGAATATATGAAAAACCCAGAGCTAACATCATATTCAATGGGGATAGATTGAAAGCTTTCCCTCTAAGATCAGGAACAAGATAAAGATGCCTACTGTCACAATTGTCATTCAACATTGTAGTGGAAGTTCTAGCTAGAGCAATTAGGCAATAAAAATACATGAAAGGAATCCAAATTGGAAAATAAAGAAGTAAAACTTTCACTATTTGCAGATGACATGATCCCATATGTAGAAAATACCAAAAAATCAACAGTAAAACAACTAGAGATAATAAAAGAGTTCAGAAAAAATGTCCAGGATACAAGATCAACATGCAAAATCAATTGTTTTTCTAAGCAATGGCAATGTACATTCTGAGGACGAAATCAAGAAAAAAAATTCTATTTACAAGAGCAACCAAAAAAATCAAATGTTTAGGAATAAACTTAAGCAAAGATACAAAAGACTTATACACAGAAATCTACAAAAATTGCTACAAGAAATCAAGGAAGAGCTAAATAAATGGAAGGACATACTATGTTCATGGACTGGAAAACTAAATATAGTTATTTGCCAATTCTGTACAAATTTATTTATAATTCAATGCAATACCAATTAGAAACCTGACAACTTACTTTGAGGAAATATAAAACCGGTAATCAAATTTATTTTGGAAGTACAGTTTGCCCCAAATAACTAAAAATATCTTGAGAAAGAATAGTGAAGTGGGAGGTCTTGCACAACCTGACTTTAAAGCACATTACAAAGCTACAGTGGTCAAAACAGCATGATTCCAGCATAAAAGATGAATGACTAGAGGAATTGAATAGAGTGTGCACACGTGGCCCCTCTCATCTATGGCCAATTGATCTTTGATAAGGTATTCAAATGAACTCAACTAGGACAAAGCAGTCTCTCCAAGAACCAGTTCTTGGAAAACTGGATATCCATATCCAAAAGAATGAAGGAAGATTCCTTTCTCACACCTTATACAAAAATTAACTCAAGATGGAACAAAGATCTAAACATTTGAGCTAAGATCATACAATGGTTAGGAGAAAATATAGGGAAATATCTTAAAGATCTTGTGATGGAAGGTGGTTTCCTAGACCTTACACACAAAACATGATGAATGAAAGAAGAAATATCTAAATGGGATCGCCTCAAAATTGAATATTGTCTACATGAAAGGATTTTGTCAGGAAAATAAAAAGGCAGCCTATGTAATTGGAGACAATATTTGGAAACCACATATTAAATAAGGGTTTAATATCCAGAATATATAAAATGATGCTACAACCTAACAACAAAAATGCAAACAACCCAATTTTAAAAATGGGCAAAAGACAGGGATAGACACTTTTCCAAAGATGAAAACAAATGGCTCAAAAACAAATGAAAAGATGCTCAACTTTACTTGTGATTAGGGAAATGCAAATCAAATCCACAATGAGGTATCATTTCACAGTACTAGAATGTCTATTACAAAAAAAAAACACAACAAACTCTACAAACAGAATACTGCAAGTGCTGGAGAGGTTGTGGAGAAATACGTGCACTCATTCACTGTTTGTGGGAATGTTGAATGGTGCTTCCACTCTGGAAGGCAGTTTGGCAGTTCCTCAGGAAGTAAATATAGAATTTTTGTATGATCCAGCAACCTCATTAATAGACATATATTTGAAGGAACTGGAAGCAGGAACATGAATGGATGTTTGCACACTGATGTTTATAGCAGTATTCTTCACAATTGCCAAGAGATGGAAACAGCCCAGATGTCCATCAATGGACGAGTGGATAAAAAATTGTGGTATATACATATGATGGAATATTACACAGCAGTAAGATAAAATAAAGTCAGGAAGCATGCAGCAACTTGGATGAACCTTAACAACATTATGTTGAGTGAAATAAGCCAGAAACAAAAGGACAAATATTGTATGGTTTCACTAATATGAACTAACTATATTGAGAATCAAAGGTGAGAACACAGGTTTTCAGGATATAGAAATAGAATAAAATTTGTACCCTTGATGCTGAAGGAGTACAGAACATTCAACAGGATTGATTGTAAAGATCCAGAAATGGATAGCACAATACTCTGTGAAGGTTGCATGATATTATAAGTATAATGAACAAAGCTGTTTGTTAGCATGGTTGAAAGAGAAAAGCTAGGGATATGTATGACCTCAGAAGGATAGATAGAAGATAAAAACTAAGACTGTAGAAAATGCAAATCCTAGAGTGGACAATGATGGTGATTAAATGTACAAATATAAGACAGTTTTTACTAGAGGGAGTACAATTGAAAGTCACCATTGCAAGGTGTTTAAATGGGATGGTCTATTGAAAAACACAATTCATGCAACTAAACTCTATGCAGTAACACTGATGTGTTCTCTCATTAATTGTAACAAAGATAATATACTAAAGCTAAGTCAATAAGAGGGATCAAAGGGAGGGATATGGGATTCTTGTTATTTTCTTTCTTTATTTTCAGAAGAGATGGAAATGCTTTCATATAGGTTGTAATGGTGAATGCATAATTGTATATTTTACCAGGAACCATTAATTGTACACTTAGAACTGATTGTATGGGTGTGAATGCAACTGTTTAAAAAATAAATAGAAGGATACAGGGGCTGGAAAAGATGTGAAGAAAGAGATATACCTATTCACTGTTGGTGAGGAAGTAGAATGGTGAAACCCCTTTGAATGGTAGTGTGGTTGTTCCACAGGAGGTTACATATAGGGTTGCCACATGATCCTTCTATTACCACATTATCCTGTTAGAAAAATTCTTGGAAGAATTGAAAGCACAGACATGAATAGCTTTTTGCACACTGGTGTTTGTGGCAGCATTATTCATGATTTCCAATGGATGGAGATGGCCTAAAGGGTACATTGACTGCTAATGGAAGGATGAATTGTGGTGTATACAAACAATGGAATATTGTGCAGCTGCAGGAAGGAATGAAATTGTGTAGCATGCAAATAGGTGAATGAACCTTGAGGACATAATGTGGAGTGAAATAAGCCTGAGACAAAAGGGCAAATATTACATGGTCTCATTAATGTAAACTAACTACAATGATCAAACTCTGAGAGTTGAATTCAAGTGCATAGGTTATCAGGGGATCGAAAGTTGACTGAGATTGGGCAATTGATGATTAAGGAGTACAGAATGTTCAATAAGGCTCATTAAAAAGATTACTAGATTGTAAACTCTTACAGCAGTTACATCTATTCCTGAGTTTTAATTGTTATTTGTAAATTCTGAGGTACAGTGCTCTTTGTGTATAATGTGGTAGTTCTCTGGAATATTGTGTATCTGTGGAACATCTGAGACTCAGAATTAGAGTTCTGCAGCTTTGAAAGTCAGCATTACTCTATACAGCAACTGTTAAAGAAGCTGAAACAAAGATCAGACTACAATTAAAGATAAGTAGTAATGGACCTGTTTAGGACTAATGTGAATCAGAATACAGGGTAAAGGATGATATTGTCTGTGTTTTAAAACTTCAACTTCTTCCAAAGGAAGATATGTTTATTTGCTTCAAAATTTAAATTTTCTGTACCACACTATCTAATTTAACCTTTCTTGTCAGTTTATTTAAACAACCTAAATACATGGAACCTAGAATTGGGAATGAGATCCTATTATTCTGTACAGGTTAATGTAATGCCCAGATATTTTCGGAGTATTTTGGGTAGAAAATCCAAAATAATTTGCAAAGTGTCTTTGAGGGGCTGGGGTAAAATGTGGAACTACTAAAATTCCTCACCTTGTAAAATTCCTGATATTGTCTCAGGCACTAAGGACTCATAGTTTATTTATCCAAGCCCTTGATCTTGAGGCTTGACTTTATGAAATTTATTTCTGCAATGGCAAAGCTAGGCCTGAATGTAATTATGCCTGAGTCACCAAAAAAGGCCCTTTTCTTTGCTCAGATATGGCCACTCTCTTTAAACCAACTCTGCAAATAAATTAACTATACTCCCCCATGTTGGACATGGCTCCCAGGGTTGTAAGTCTCCCTGGCAAGATGGGACATCACTCCCAGTGTGAACCTGACCCTGGCATCATAAGATTGAGAAAGAAATTAAAAGGAAGAATATAGTTTCAGTGGCTAATAGATTTTAAACAGAGTTGAGAGGTCATTCTGGAAGTTACTCTAGTTGTATGTAACCACTCTTCTTACTTCCTGTGGGTACTAAAATGCAAATGCATAAAAAGTTAGCATAAATCTAGTATTTTGGACATACAATGTACAAAGATATAAGTGGTATCAAGTTAAACAAATGGTGGGGGACAGAGGGTATAGGAAAACATATGCACATACTCTTGAAGTTATGTTGGTGTGGTAGTTTTATACTGTATCACAAAATCCTGTCTTCAAAGCTGGTCCATTCCTGTGGATGAGAATCTATTGTCAGCGGTACCTTTTGTTTAGGTTACTTCAATTAAGGCATTGCCATAATCCTTTTACTGGAGTCTTTTATAATCAGGATGAATAAGGAGAACAAGACATTGAAAAAACCATGGAATTTGAGAGAGAAACCCATGGAAGCCAGAAGGTGAAAGCAATGAAACCTGGAAGAGAAGGGAGAGATCAGCAGACACCACCATTGTGTCTTGCCATGTGACAGAGGAGCCCAGGATCACTGCAAGCATTGCCTGAATATGCCTTGGTTTGGACAGTTTTCTCAGCCTCAAAACTGTAAGCTTGTAAGCTAATACATTCCCATTGTAAAAGCTGACCCATTTCTGGTATAATGTTTTTGGTAGCCTAGGGGAAACTAGAACAGATTTTGGTTCTGGGAGAGTGCGGTGCTGCAATTGTAAATTCAAAAAAAAGGTGGGAATGCCTTCATAAATGGGTAAGTAATAAATTCTGGAAGAATTGTGAGGTGCTTAATAGAAAAGCCCTAGATTTCTTTGATGAGACTGTTGGTAGAAATATGAATGCTAAAGGTACTGTGGAGGAGGCTTTAGACAGCAATGATGAATGTGTAATTACAAACTATAAGTTATCCTTGTTTTAAAGTAGCCAAGAATTTGGCAAAATTGAATTCTGGTATCAGATGGAAGGCAGAATTTGAAAGTAATGAACTTGTATATTAGCTGAGATTTCCAGACTAAATGTGGGAAGTACTACCTGCCTTCTCCTTATAATAAAATATGAGAGGAAAGAGATAAGCCTAGAACCAAACTCCTGGGTACAAAGAATCAGAAATTAATGTTTTGGATATATTCTGAGCTTCTGGAAAATGAGTCCCTGGGGAATAGCATTCCATGCACAGATTTAACCAAACATAAAACCAGTCAGCCACTTCATTGCAAGTCAAGATTAGATATGCAGTTATCCAGATAACTGTCTGATGGTTTATACCCCTTTGTAAAGTATGTGAAATTGACAAGTTTTTTTGTGAGTTTTATATGAATGGAACAGCTGCCAGCCTGGACTAAAAGGAACAGAGGAGTCATATTTTCAAAATGCTGAGAGAAAGTATCCATGAATCTAGAATTTTATTTCCAGCTAAATAATTATTGCATACTAAGTGAAATAAGACATTTCTAAACAAAAACAATTTTTCACCAGTAGACCCTCATTGAAATAACTTCTAAAGGTTCTACTTTTTAGCAGAAGAAAATTGCTTATAGTCCAATAAGCAGGAATTATTGGACTATAAGAAGGAACATTGAGCCAAGAAATTGAAAAACATATAGGTAAATGTAAACAAGTATTGATGGTTTAAAGCAAAAAAAAATAAATTTGGAGTTTAAAAACTTTGGTATAAAATTGATTACATGGGTACTCTTTATTCATGGAAGAATAGAAATTAATTATCACTGGAGTAAATATTTATTTTGAGTACAAATTAGCCTTCATTAGTAATAAGGGTATCTTAGATGATGTGTTCAAGTTTATTAGATAGTGTTCTAGTTTGAAAGATACCAGAACATGATATACCAGAAACAGAACAGTTTTGAAAAAGGGGAATTTATTAAGTTGCAAGTTTACATGTCCTGAGGCCATGAAAATGTCCAAATTAATGCAAGGCTATAGAAATGTCCAACCTAAGGCATCCAGGGAAGGATACTGTTGTAGTCTACCAAAGCTACCAGAATGCAACACACAAGAGATGGATTGGCTTTTAATGAAAGGGGATTTATTTATTTCAAAATGTGTAGTTTTTCAGAGGAAAGGCAGCTAACTTTCAACTGAGGTTCTTTCTTACGTGGGAAGGCACAGGTTAATCTCTGCTGGCCCTCTCTCCAGGCCTCTGGGTTCCAACAACTTTCCCTGGGGTGATTCCTTTCTGCATTTCCAAAGGCCTGGGTTGAGCTGCGAGTGCTGAGATGAGGTATGCTGAGCTGCTTGGGCTGTGTGATGTTGAGCTCTCTCATTTAAGCACCAGCCAATGAAATCAAACATCATTTATTGCAGCAGGCATGCCTCCTAGCCAACTGCAAGTGTAATCAGCAACAGATGAGGTTCACATGCCATTGGCTCATGTCCATAGCAATAGAACTAGTCACCTTCAGCTGGACAAGTTGACACCTGAATCTAACTACCATATGTCTGCCCCTTGTCAACTTGGCAACTATACACATCACCTTAAATGATATTAAAGTGACAAAAATTCTCTTCTGGCTGTGGACCTATGAATCTCAAAACAAGTTATCTGGTGCCAATATGCAAAGGAGGACAGTCACAGGATTAATGTTTTCATTTCCATAGGGAGAAATTGGAAGGGACACAGGAGCCACAAGATCTAAACAGTTCTGAAAACCTGCGGGGCAAACTCCATTGGATTTCAAAGTCTGAAAGTCATTTATCCTTCAGCTTTAGACAGTGGCAGTCCCACCCTTTCCAAGGGCCTATGCAGTAGCCTGTTTCTTTCTGAATCAACCTTGGGGGACATTGAGGAGACCATCTTTTTCTCAGCTTCACCATCTCGAAGCATCAGGGCCACATCTGTGCACTCTGCCATTTCTGGGGAACACACTCAACCCCTCCATGTGGTAGCAGCCAGGCTCTCCCCAGTCCCCAAGTGGCATGCTATACCTTCTCCAAGGCCTGAGGCAGCACAACTCTTCCACTGCAATGAGGTGTTAGGCTTATCCTCTGCCTTCAGGGCAAACTCACCCTCTCCATGTATATGGGTGGGTCTACTCTCCTGGCCTGAGATTTCTTGGCTCCAGACCTGAACTTCCATGGTTCTCACTCTGCAAAATCCAATTTGTCTCTTTTGTGTCCCCCTTTGTCTAGATTGGCATTGGTTCCATTTACACCAAAAGTCTCTTCAAGCACTCCAGTATTTCTCCATCATTCTCTTCACAGTTCCTCCAAAATCTTCCCCCACCCAAAAAAACCGTTCCAATTTGCCTGGTGTTTGCAAACAGCAGCAGCACCCCACTTCTCCAGTACCAAGTCTATTGCAGTCTACCAAAGCTGCCAGAATGCAACACACCATGGATGGATTGGCTTTTAATAAAATGGGATTTATTTTGTTATAAACATGTAGTTCTTCAGAGGAAAGGCAGATAACTTTCAACTGAGGTTCTTTCTTATGTGGAAAGGCACAGGGTGATCTCTGCTGGCCTCTCCAGGCCTCTGGGTTCAAACAAATTTCCCAGGAGCACAGGGTGATCTCTGCTGGCCTTCTCTCCAGACCTCTGGGTTCCAGCAACTTTCCTCGGGGTGATTCCTTTCTGCATCTCCAAAGGCCTGGGCTGAGCTGTGAGTGCTGAGATGAGGTATGCTGAACTGCTTGGGCTGTACTGTGTTGAGCTCTCTCATTTAAACTTTCAGCCAATGAAATTAAATATCATTCATTGCAGCAGGCATGCCTCCTTGCCAACTGTGATGTAATCAATGACAGATGAGGTTCCATGCCATTGGCTCATATCCACAACAATAGAACTAGGCACTTTCAGCTGGCCAAGTTGACACCTGAACCTAGCTACCACAGATAACTTGGTTCAAAAGGCTGATGATGTTCAGGGTTTCTCTATCAGCTGGAAAGGCACATGGTGAACATGGTGACATCTGCTAGCTTTCTCTCCAGGCTTCCTGTTTCATGAATTTTCCTTCTTCATCTCTGAAGGTCTCTGGCTGCCCAGGGTCTCATGACTCTAAAGCTTTTTACAAAATGGTTACCTCTTAAAAGGCTCTAGTAAGCAACCACACCTTGAAAGGGTGGAGACACATCTCCATGGAAACCATCTAATTAAAGTTACCACCCATAATTGGGTGGGTCACATCTCCATGGATAATCATAAAGCTCCCACTCAGCAATATTGAATGAGGATTAAAGGACATGGCTTTTCTGGGTACACCACAGATTCAAACTGGCACACATAGTGTCATAGATTTGAGAAGCATGGATATTGTAAAATTCATCTAAGTAAATATTAACATTACCAAGAGTTATAATGGGAGTAGTGTTGGAGGAATTGAGAAATATCCAATGCTAAAACTTTAAAGGAATAAGAAGGAATGATATGAGAATCTACCCGTTACTGTAACATGGTGGGGTGATAGGCAGTGTAGTCTGATAGTAGGAGATTCAGAGCTGGGGGATATTAGGGAAGAAGCAGGGACAATAATCTAAAAGGGACAGTTGTATGAATGCTGCAACAGGGCACAGGGGAAGGGATGAGAATACTGGGGAAGAGATTATAGAGAGGGTGATGAGAAATAACTAAGAATTTCTGGCCTTCCTCACAAATAGCAATCACATTGTTTCATCTTTCAAAAAATAGCAATCACATATTGTCTCCCATTGTGTAGGCTGTCTTTTTACTTTCTTGATGAAGTTCTTTGATGCACAAAAGTGTTTAATTTTGAGGAGTTTCCATTTATTTCTTCAGTGCTCTTGCTTTGGGTGTAAGGTCTATAAAACCACCTCCAAGTATAAGATTTATAAGATACTTCCCTACATTTTCTTCTAACAGTATTATGGTCTTAGACCTAATGTTTAGGTCTTTGATCCATTTTGAGTTAACTTTTGTATAGGGTGTGAGATATGGGTCCTCTTTCAATCTTTTACATATGGATATCAGTTCTCTAGGCACCATTTATTGAAGAGACTGTTCTGTCCCAGGTGAGTTGGCTTGACTGCCTTATCAAAGATCAATTGTCCATAGATGAGAGGGTCTATATCAAGATGTAATGGAGAGGCTGGAGGGAACTGCCTGAAAATGTAGAGCTGTGTTCCAGTAGCCATGTTTCTTGAGGATGATTGAATAATGATATAGCTTTCACAATGTGACTGTGTGATTGTGAAAACCTTCTGTCTGATGCTCCTTTTATTTACCTTGTCAACAGATGAGTAGAACATATGGAATAAAAATAAATAATAGGTGGAACAAATGTTAAAACAAATTTAGTTTGAAATGCTAGTGATCAATGAAAGGGAGGGGTAAGGGGTATGGTATGTATAATCTTTCTTTTTCTGTTTTTGTTTTATTTCTTTTTCTGTTGTTTTTTTTCTTTTTCTGAATTGATGCCAATATTCCAAGAAATGATCTTGATGATGAATATGCAACTATGTGATGATATTGTGAATTACTGATTATATATGTAGAATGGAATGGTCATATGTTAATATTTTTGTTCATTTGTTAATTTTTTTAATTAATAAATAAAAATAGCAATCACATTGTTTCATCTTTTAAAATTTGCATTTCTTTGATTATATTAAGTTAAATATTTTCATGAGTAGGTTGCAAGATTATTAATTGTGTTCTTAACACCTGACATTTTACACTAAGTTTCCCCTTCCCCAGTTCAAGGAGAGTTACTTTTCTTGGGGCAGGGGCTTGTATAGCAGAAACTAAAGCAATTAATTTTCGAAAACCTCTTGCTGGATTTCTTTTAGAAACCTAAACTCTTTGATTCAATTATGTTAGGTCATTCTCAAAAGGGAAAGAAAGGAGGTAATTACCTTTTTATTCCTTATTAGAAAAGTTCTGGGTTTAAAGAACAATGATGAATAAAATGCAGGATTCACATGTATTACACTATTATTAACACCTGCATTGGAGTGGAACATGTTATAATTTATAATAGTACCTTTTTATAATTGTATTTTTAACTAAAGTCCATGGTTTAACTTAAGATTCACTGTGTAGTTTAGTTCCATGGATTTATTTTTTTAATGTATTTTGTTACCATGTATACAATCTAACCTTTCCTCATTTAACCACATTCCATGTTGTAATTTGTGTTCACAGTGTTGTGCATCTACAAATACCATCCATTATAAAAACATTTACACCATCCAAATTAGAAACCCTGTCTATTTTTTTAACTTTCCTTTTTACTTCTTTATTATATAAAAGCAGTAATTTTCAAAGTGCACATCAACAAGTAGTTACAGAGCAGATTCCAAAGTTTTTCTTGGACTACTATTCCACCATCTCAAATTTTTCCTCCTAGCTGCTTGAGAACACTGGAGGCTAGATGTAATATATTATATATATGTTTTTTATCGTCACAATTGACTTTTTGTGAGAAACAAAATATATACAAAAATGCAGTAAATTTCAAAGCACTTCACAATAAGTTGTGGAACAAATTTCAGAGTGTGGCATGGGTTACAATTCTACAATTTTAGGTTTTCATTTCTAGCTGCTATAAGATACTGGAGATTAAAAGAAATATCAGTATAATGATTCAACAATCACATTCATTTGTTAAACCCTACCTTCTCTGTATAACTCCACCATCACTTTTGATCATTCTCCTACTCTTTAAGGATATTTGGGCTTTTCTCATTCTAAGTGTTTCATGTTAGAAGAGGATCTTGATAATATGGGACTGGTGGATGGAACTAGTTGATGCTCTGGAGAGGCTGACCCCTCTGCATTTTAGGACCTTTATGATCCAGGAATACAACTGGATGTTGTAGGTTTCTGGAAAGTGACCTTAGTGCATGGAACCTTTGTAGAATCTTTAATATCATCCTAGGTGTTGTTTAGGATTGGCTGGAATGGTTTTGGTTGGGGTTTGGCAAGTTATGATAGGTAGCAATGTCTAACTGAAGCTTGCATAAGAGCAACCTCCAGAGTAGCCTCTCACTCATACCATATTTGTTACACTTCATTTCCCCCTTTTAGTCAGGGTGGAATTGTTGGTCCTATGGTGCCAGGGCCAGGCTCATCACCAGGAGTCATCTCCCATGCTGCCAGGGAGATTTTCTCTCCTGAATGTCAGGCAGTTTTTAAATTTTTTTGTGAAAAATAACATATATACATAAAGCAATAAATTTCAAAGCACAGCACTACAAGTAGTTTTGTAGAACATATTTCAGAGTTTGGCATGGGTTACAATTCCAAGTTTTAGGTTTTTACTTCTAGCTGCTCTAAGATATTGGAAACCAAAGAGATATCAATTTAATTATTCAGCAATAATATTCATTTGTTAAATCCTATCTTCTCTGTATAATTCCACTAACAGTTTTAATCTTTTTATCCCTCTCTTTAGGGGTGTTTGAGCTATGGCCATTCTAACTTTTCATGTTGGAAGAGTCTGTCACTAATATGGGATAGGGAGATAGAACTATTTGATGTTCTGGAGAGGCTGGGCCCTTTAGGTTTCAGGAGCAACCTCCAGAGTAGCCTCTCAACTCTATTTGAAGTCTCTCTGCCAGAGATATCTTATTAGTTACACTTATTTTCCCCTTTTCATCAGGATGGAATTATTGATTCCATGGTGCCAGGGACAGACTCATCCCTGGAAGTCATCTCCCATGCTGCTGGGGAGACGTTCACCCCTGGATGTTGTGTCCCATGTAAGGGGGAGGGCCATGATTTCACTTGCAGAGTTGTGCTTAGAGAGAGTGAGGCCAGATCTGAGCAACAAAAGAGATCCTCCAAGTCACTCTTAGGCATACCTATTGGTAGGCTAAGCTTCTTTGCTACTTATATAAGCTTCACAAGAGTAAGTCTCAAGATGAAGGGCTTGGCCTATTGATTTGGTTGTTCCTAAAGTTTGACACAATATCAAACTGTTTTAAACTTTTAATAGTTTTTCACTTTTAATAGTTCTCATTTTTTCCTCCCATCCCTCAAGGGGCTTTGCCAATACTTTTTGATTACCTGCTTAATATACTGTAGGATGTATCCAGGCATTATATTAAGCTATACAGGATTAAAAGACATCTTTCTTATTCTGTGATCCCTGTGTTTCAATTGTTCAAATGAGCTATACAGATAGGTTGAATTAGATTATCTGCTACAGAAAATTTAGTTTCCAGATCAAATAAACCTTTCTTCCCTTGGTCTTAAAGAATATCTGTGGTTCTAAAATATAGACAATGTCTTCCTTACCCTTATGTTCTGAATTACTTTAACCCCGAAATGATCAGCTCTGTTCTTATCTTTTAATAACAGGATATATATATATATATATATATATGAGTCTCTCAAAATAGAAAAATAATAATTACCACTGCAGACAATATGTGGCTGTTCTAAGAGCTTACAATCTAGGCCCCTGTTTTCTTATAAGCATTTTCTAAAGGAGATGATACCTTAATTGTTCCTTTGTTGGTCCCACACGTTCATTCACATCACTGCATGCCTCATGACTTCGTTGCTTTTTGTAACAGCACAACATTTGATCATATGTATATACCATTGTTTGCTAATCTATTTCGCAGTCAGTGGATCCTTCAGTCACCTGCATTAAGCAGGCATCATGTATAATACCCAAAATCCACAGTCCATCCACACTGTCAATTTTAGATAATTTCATTGTTCCCAAGAGAAAGATAACCAACAACCACACCCTCACCAAGTAGGAAATCTAAATCTCTTAAATCTTGTCTCTCCCCCCATTATTTACCTCTGCTGTTACTGTGGTAGTGCTGATGTTTTCCTTTTAAAACATAGCCCATATAATGCAATAGCAGTTTTCCCCTTGCACCCTGGACTTAAACATTCTTTATACATGAATCATACCTTTGAAGTTGTTCTTGCAAGAGCTAATTTATGTTTCTGGTGTTATTCAGTGGGACACATAGGTGTCTACAACCCCGTTCAATCTTGTTCATCTTCAATATGGCAGTATTACTTTTAGACCCACTAGAGAACTGCCTTCACTTTTGTCTATTCCCTTACATTGGAGTTCAACCTCATTAACTAACTACTCATCCATCTCTAGCTTCTATATATCTCTAAGTTCCCAATATTCTGTATTATAAGCCTCTGATTTTACCTTTACCATGGCCATAAAAGTGGCATCATACAATATCTATCCTTTTGTGTCTGGCTTATTTCACTCAACATTATGTCCTCAAGTCTCATCCACTTTGTCATGTGCTTCAGGATGTCATTTTGTCTTACTGCTGCATAATATTCCATCGTATCCATACACCACATTTTGTTGATCCACTCATCTGTTGATGGGCATTTGGTTTGTTTCCATCTTTTGGCAATTGTAAATAATGCTGCTATGAGCATCAGTGTGCAAATGTCTGTGTGTATCATTGCTTTCAGCTCTTCTGGGTATATACCAAGTAGAGCTATTGCTGGATCATAGAGCAACTTGATATTTAGTTTCCTAAGGAACTGCCAAACTGTCTTATATAGTGGCTGTACCATTATACATTCCCACCAGTAGTGAATAAGTGTCCCAATTTCTCCACATCCTCCAACATTTATAGCTTCCTGTTTGTTTAATAGCAGCCATTCTTATAGTTGTGAGGTGGTACCTCATTGTAGTCTTGATTTGCATTTCCCTTATAGCCAATGAAAATGAACATCTCTTCATGTGCTTTTGAGCCATTTGTATTTGCTCTTCAGAAAAATGCCTATTCATATCTTTAGCCCATTTTATAATTAGGTTGTTCATTCTTTTGTTGTTGAGTTGTATGATTTCTTTATGTATAAAGGATATCAAGCCTTTGTCTGGTATGTGATTTCCAAATATTTTCTCCCATTGTCTTGGCTGTCTCTTCCCCTTGTTGGAAAAATTTGTTGAGGTACAAAGGCATTTGATTTTGAGGAGTTCCCATTTATCTATTTTTTCTTTTGTTGCTTGTGCTTTGAGTGTAAAATTTAGGAAAGTACCTCCTATTACAAAGACTTGAAGATGTTTCCCTACATTTTCTTCTAGGAGCTTTATGGTGCTAGTTCTTACATTTAGGTTCTTTGATCCACTTTGAGTTAATTTTTGTATATGGTGTAAGGTAGGGGTCCTCTTAATATCCTGTTCTCCCATACCCATTTATTGAAAGGACTATTTTGTCCCAGTTCAGTGGATTTGAGGGCCTTGCAAAAATCACTTGACCATAGATTTGGTGGTCTATTTCTGCATCCTCAATTCAATTCCATCGGTTAAGACTTCCATGTTTGCACCAGTTCCATGCTGTTTTGAACACTGTGGCTTTAGAATAGGTTTTAAAGTCAGGGAGTGTTAATCCTCCCACATCATTCTTCTTTTGTAAAATTTTTTTTAGCTTTTCAAGGTAACTTTCTCCTCCAGATGAATTTGGTAACTAGCTTTTCCAAGTCTTCAAAATAGGTTGTTGGGATTTTGATTGGAACTGCATTCAATCTGTAGATCAATTTTAGAATTGACATCTTAACTATACTTAGCCTTCCTACTCATGAGCAGGGTATGTCTTTTCACCTATTTAGATCATCCTTGATTTCTTTTAGCAAGGTTATGTAGTTTTCTGTGTACAAATTCTTTACATCCATAGTTCATTCCTAAGTACTTGATTCTTTTATTTGCTATTTTGAATGGAATTTTTTCCTTAACGGACTCCTCAGTTAGGTCATTGCTTTTGTATAGAAACGTTACTGATTTTTTTGCACATTATTTTTATATCCTGCCACCCTGCTGAATTTGTTTATTAGCTCAAGTAACTTTGTTGTGAATTTCCTAGGATTTTTCCAAGTATAGTATCATGTCATCTGCAAATAATGAAAGTTTTACTTCTTCCTTTCCAATTTGGATGCCTTTCATTTCTTTGTCCTGCCTGGTTGCTCTAGCTAGAACATATAGCACAATGTTTAATAATACTGGTGACAGTGGGCATCCTTGTCTCATCTCTGATCTTAGGGGGAAAGCTTTCAGTCTTTCTTCAGTGAGTACAATACTGGCTATTGGTTTTTCACATGCTCCCTTTATCGTATTGAGGAAGTTACCTTTGATTCTTATCTTTTGAAGGGTTTTAATAAAAAGAAGATGTTGAATTTTGTCAAATGATTTTCAGCATCAAGACAATCATGTGCCTTTTTCCTTTTCATTTGTTAACGTGTTGTATTACATTAATTGATTTTCTTGCGTTGAATCACCCTTGCATTCCTTTTACACTATGATCCCACTTGGTCATGGTGTAAAATTCTTTTAATGTGTGTTTGATTCAATTTGCTTATATTTTGTTGAGAATTTTTGTATCTATGTCCATTAGGGATTGGCCTGTAGTTTTCTTTCTTATAGCATCTTTACCTAGTTTTGATATTAAAATGATATTAGCTTCATAAAATGAGTTGGGTAGAGTTCCTTTTCCCTCAATTTTTTTGGAATAGTTTGAGCAGGATTGGTGTTAGTTCTTCCCCTGTGAAGTCGTCTGGTTCTGGGTTTTTCTTTGTAGGGAGCTTTTTTTTACACGGGCAGGCACTGGGAATCAAACCCGAGTCTCCAGTATGGTAGGCAAGAACTCTGACACTGAGCCACCATTGCCCACCCTGTAGGAAGATTTTTGATGACTGATTGAATCTCTTTTTACTTATGATTTGTTTCTTGAAATTTATTTTTTCCTGAGTCAGTGTAGCTTGTTTGTTTGTTTCCAGGAATTTGTCTATTTCATCTAAGTTGTGTAGTTTGTTGGTATAAGATTATTCATAGTATCCTGTTATGATTTTTTTTTATTTCATCAGGGTCTGTGGTATGCACCCCATCTCATTTCTGATTTTGTATATTTGCATCTCTCTTTTTTCTTCATCACTCTTGCTAGTGGCCCATCAATTTTATTGATTTTCTCAAAGAACCAACTTTTGGTTTATTTATTTTGTTGCTCTTTTGTTCTCTTATTCATTTAACATTGCTTTGATCTTTGTTATTTCTCTTCTTTTATTTTGCTTCGGGTTAGTTTCCTGTTCTTTCTCAAGTTCCTCCAGGTGAGCAGCTAAGTCCTCAATTTTTTATCTTTCTTGTTTTTAATATAGGCATTTAGGGCAATAAATTTCCCTCTCAGCACAGCCTTTGCCACATCCCATAAGTCCTGATAAGTTGTATTCTCATTTTCATTCATCTCCAGATAGCTACTGATTTCTCTAGCATTTTTTTCTTTGAACAACTGGTTGTTTAAGAGTGTATTATTTAATCTGCATATATCTGAGAATGTTCTCATTCTTTGGTGTTTACTGAAATACAGCTTCATTCAATTCTGATCAGAGAATGTGCTTTGAGTAATTCCAATGTTTTTAAATTTTTAAAGACCTGTTTTGTGCCCTAGCATATGATCTATCTTGGAGAATATTCTATGAACTCTAGAGAAGAATGTATATCCTGTTGTTTTGGGGTGGAATGACCTATATATGTCTGTTAGGTCTAATTTATTTATCAATTTGTTTAATAGCTCTATTTACTTGTTGATCTTCTGTTTGGTTGTTCTATCTCTAGAGGAGAAAATCTACTATTATTGTTGAAACATCTATCACTCCCTTCAATTTTGCCAATGTCTATGTCATGTACTTTGGAACTACTTGATTGGATGCATAAATATGTATGGTTGTTATTTCTTCTTGGTGAATTGCCCCTTTAATTAATATGCAGTGTCCTTCTTTGTCTCTTATGATGTCTTTACATTTAAAGTCTATTTTGTCAGATATTAGTGTATCTAATCCTGCTTTCTTTTGTTTATAACTTGTGTGGGAAATATTTTTCCATCCTTTCACTTTCAATCTATTTGTATCCTTGTGTCTAAGATGAGTCTCTTGTAAGCTGCATATAGCTGGATTATATTTCTTATCCATTCTGCCAATCTGTATCTTTTAATTGGTAAGTTTAGTCCATTAACTTTCAAAGTTATTACTGAAAAGTCATTTCTTGAATTCACCATCTTATTTTTTCTGCCATTTACTGGTTTGGTTTTTTAAAAAGAGAGGATTTTTTTTGGGGGGGTGGAGTATGGGAAAGGGGCAGACACAAGTGCAGGGTCCAGGAATGGAACCCATGTCTCCCCCCTAGCAGGCAAAAAGTATACCACCAAGCTACCCTTGCAGTGCTGACATTTGCTGTGTTGAGTGTTCAAAGTCAGTTATCTTGTTCTCTAGTTCACTTATTCTTTCTTCTGCCTCTTCAAATCTGCTGTTGTGTGTCTCTAGTATGTTCTTTATTTGGTCTACCAAATCTTTAATCTCTGTGATATCTGCTATTTTTTCTATTTATTCTTTCAAATTCTTCTTTGTGCTCTTCTAGTGTCTTCTTGATCTCCTTTATGTCATTAGCCATCCCACTTATTTTATTTAGTAGAGTTATATGAACATCTTTGATTAGTTGTTCCAATATCTGTGTCTCCTCTGGAGTTTTAATTTGATCATTAGGCTTGGCTATATCTTTCTGCATTGTGATATGCTTAGTGATCTTCTGTTGTTTTCACTGCTTGTAAATATCTTGATTGATTTACTTTAGAAGTTGATTTCCTTCAGTAGTTTAAAGCCTTGTGTTTGTGGGATGGATGTGTGGCAGGATGCAGGGCATTGGGCAAGGCACAATAGTGGAGTGATGCATTGTAGCACAGGAAGACATGCAGGTTGAGGATGTGCCTGTAAAAACTCATGCCTGTAAATGTGGGCATCCAGAGGCCAGGTAGGATATGTTTGTGTGTGTGCATGGGTATGAAGGGTGTGGCCCTGGTGTGTGCTGGTCTAGGATGTGGTGCTCCTTGTGTGCATGTGTGGAGATATGGCAGAGAGTCAGCATTATGCCTGCATGCACTGGGGGCAGCTGTGACCCAGCTGGGCAGGCCAATGTTTTCCCAGAGCTGGGGCTCATGGCTTGGGGCCATGCACACATGCAGGACTAGGAGTGTCATAAACTGCTATACCTGTGTGGAGAGCTCAGAGAGGGCAGGTGGGGCACGTGACTGTATGGGCTGGGGATGGGTGTAGCCTGGGTATGGAGGTAAGTGCCTGCAGCCTTTATGCACTGGCGACAGCCTACAGGGAGCAGGGTGGGGGAGGTAGTGCTCGGGAGGGGTGCAGGGGAGGTGGGTTGGACTGCACTTGTGGTAGGGGTGTGGGGCGGGTATGAGGGTGAGTGATTGATGAGGCCAGGGCGCTTGGAGCACAGGGAGTGGGGACAGATGAAGGGGCTCTGGTGTGTGGGTTGTGGGGTGAGTCGCTGCTCGGGGGCTCCACTGTTGAGGGTGGCAGGGAGGAGGAATGAGACTTGGCTTACTTCTTATTCCCCGTCTCCTGGTCCTTGCAGTCCTGAGGGCTCGGGGCTTCTGCATCAGGCTGTTTGCATGAGCCCCATGTCTCTGGTTCTCTGCTTCTCAGTTACTCAGCTTTTGCAACCAGGGCCACCCTATGTGGTGCAGAAGACTTTCACAGGTCAGTTATACTCTGGAATTGCCATTTCAGTCACCCTCCTGTCCCTTCTCTAGCTTTTCCCTGGAGCAGGTCTGAACTCAATCTATCCTATTGTGCCATGTTCTCGGACCCAAAACCCTATATATTTTAAGCCATAACTTCCATTCCCTTTCCCCCATTGCATCCCCTAGTAAGCTATATTCTATATTCTGCCTCTATGATTTTGCATGTTCTAATTATATATTTGTCCTTTGTGTTGGCCTTATTAGACTGATGTCTCCAAGGTCCTTCCATGGTGCCATATGTATCAGTGCCTTATTCCTTGTTATGACTGAATAATATTCCATTATATGAATATACAACATTTTCATCCATCCATTTATCAGTTGATAGACACTTGGGTTACTTCCATCTTTTGGCAATTGTGAATAATGCCACTATGAACATTGATATGCAAATATCTGTTTGAGGCCCTGCTTTAAAATATTTTGGGTATATATCTCATTGTGGGATTGTTGGGTCAATGGTAGTTCTATACTTAGCTTTCTGAGAAACCACCAAACTGTCTTCCACAGTGGCTGTGCCATTTTACATTGCAATCAGCAATGAATAAGGGTTCCCATTCTTCCACATCCTCTAATGGTGTAAAATGGTATCTCAGTGGGGTTTTTATTTGCATTTCCCTAATGATGTTGAACATTTTTCATGTGTTTTTAGGCCATTTGTATATCTTCTATGGAGAGATGTTGATTCAAATCTTTGCCTATTTTTAAATTGGGTTGTTTATCGTTATATCATTAAGTCAAATGACTTCTTCATATATTCTGGATAATAAACCTGTGTTGGGGATGTAGTTTCCAAATATTTTCTCCCATTAGGTAGGTTGTCATTTTGTGTTCATGATAACATACTTTGAGATGCCAAAATTTTCAAATTTTGTTGAGGTCACATTTAACTATTTTTTTTCTTTTGTTGTTTGTGCTTTAAGGTAAAGTCTAAGAAACCTTTGTCTAACACAGGATCCTGAAGATGCTTCCCTAGATTTTCTTCTATAAGTTTGTTAGTGCTAGCTCTTACATTTATGCTTTTGATCCTTTTTTTTTTCACATGGGCAGGCACCGGGAATCCAACCTGGGTCTCTGGCATGGCAGGTGAGAACTCTGCCTGCTTAGCCACAATGGCCCACCTTGTTTTGATCCATTTTGAGTTGATTTTTGAATAAGGTGTGAATTAGGTGTCTTCTTTTTTTCTTTATCTTTTTATTAAAAATGGAGATTCAGTTTTCCCAACAATATTTGTTGAAGAGACTGTTCTTTCTCAATTGAATGGGAAATCAAATAAAAAATCAGTTGGCCATGAATGTGAGTGTGAATTCTGAGTTCTCAGTTCTATTCTATTAGTATATATGTATGTCCTTGTGCCAGTACCATGCTGTTTTGATTATTGTGGTTTTGTAATAAGTTTTAAAATCAGGGAGTATGAGACCTCCAACTTCGTTGTTCTTTTTCAAGATGGAGTTTCTTATTCAGGGCCCATCATCTTTCCATAAAAATTTGATTGTTTTTTTTCATTTCTGTAAAGAAATTTCTTGGTATTTTGATTGGGATTGCATTGAATCTATAAATAGCTATGGGTAGGATTGACATCTTAATGATATTTAGTCTTCCAATCCATAATTGTGGAAAGTCCTTCCATTTATTAACTTCTTTGAATTCTTTTGGTAATGTTTGTAGTTTTCTGTGCACATGTCTTTTACATACTTAGTTAGATTTATTCCCATATATATATATATATATATATATATATATATATATATATATATACATATATATATTTGGCATGGGCAGGCTCAGGGAATCAAACCCAGGTCTCTGACATGGCAGGTGAGAAATTCTGCCACTGAGCCACCTTTGTACCAACCTATTCCTGTATGTTTTATTCTTCTAGTTTCTATAGTGAATAGACTTTTCTCTTGATTTTGTCTCTTGATTGTTCATTGCTTGTGTATAGAAAAACTTGATTTGGGTGTGTTTCAGTTGTGCACCGCCACTTTGCAGAATTCATTTATTAGCACTACAAGTTTTGTTGTGGATTTTCATGATTTTGTGCATATAGGACAATATCATCTGCAAATAGGGGATTTTTTCCTTCTTCTGTTCCAATTTGGATGCCCTTTAATTCTTTTTCCTGCGTGATGACTCTGGCAACATCTTGCACTACAATGTTGAGTAACATTGGTGACATAGGCATCCTTGTCTTGTTCCTGATATTAGAGGGGAAGTTTTCAGCTTTTCACCATTAACTAGGATGTTAGCTTTAGGATTTTCAGAATTGCCCCTTATGATGTCGTGGTAGTTTCCTTCTGTTCCTAGCATTCTAAATGTTTTTATCAAGAAGGAGTGCTGGATTTTGTCAAGTGCTTTTTTACTGCATCAATTGAGATGATCCTGTGATTTTATTCCTTCCTTGTGTTAAAGTGGTCTATTATAGTAATTGATTTTTTTTTATGTTGAAACAGCCTTGTATGCCAGAGATAAATCCTCACTGATCATGGGGTATAATACTTTCACTGTTCTGTTGGATTGCTAGTATTTTGTTGAGGATTTTTGCATCCATATTCATAAGAGATATTGGTCTGTAACTTTTCTTTTTCTGATATCTTTATCTGGTTTTGGTATGAGCATGATGCTGGCTTCATATAATGAATTAGGGAGTTTTACCTTCTTGCTAATTTTTTGGAAGCGTTTGAGCAGAATTAGAGTGAAGTCCTTTTAGAATGCTTGGTAGAGTTGCTCTTTGATATCATCTTTACTGGGCTTTTCTTTGTTGGGAGTTTTTTTTTTTTTTAAATATGGAACACTTCACGAATTTACGTGTCATCCTTGCACAGGGGCCATGCTAATCTTCTCTGTATCATTCCAGTTTTAGTATATGTGCTGCCAAAGCAAGCACTGTTGGGAGTTTTTGATTATTGATTCAATTTATCAGTAATGGGCTTATTGAGATCTTCTTTTCTTCATGAGTCAGTGTAGATAGTTTGTGCGTTTTTAAGAATTTGTCCATTTCATCTAGTTTATCTAATTCTTTTGGCATGCAGCTGTTCATACTATCTTCTTAAAGTCCTTTTATTTCAGTGTGATTGGTAATAATGACCCCATTTTCATTTCTGATTTTCCTTATTTGTATCCTCTTGCCTTTTTCTTTGTCAGTCTAGCTGAAAGTTTGTCAATTTTCTTGATCTTTTCGAAGAACCAACTTTTGGTTTTCTTGATTCTATTTTTCTCTGTATCTATTTATGACCACTGTAATATTTGTTATTTCCTTCCTTCTGCTTGATTTGAGTTTGGCTTGATCTTTTTTTGTAATCTTCAGTTTTCTGAAGTTAGGTCTCTGATTTCCATTCTTTCTTCTTTTTTAAAGTAAGTGTTTAGAGCTATAAATTTACCTCTTAGCACTGTCTTTGCTAAATTCCCCACCTTTTGTTATTCTGTATTTTCATTTTCATTCACCTCAATATATTTCCTAATTTCCCTTACAATCTACTTTCTAAACAATTGTTTATTCAAAAACACGTTGTTTAATTTCCACATATTTATGAATTTTCCATTTCTGTCTCTGTTATTGATTTCTAGCTTCAATCCATTGTGGTTGAATAATAAACATTGTATGATTTCAATATTTTTTATTTATTGAGGCTTGTTTTATGATCCAACATATGGTCAATCCTGGAGAATATTCCATATATATTTGAGAAGAATGTGTATTCCATTTTTGTCAGGTGAAGTGCTCTATATATTTGTCAGTTTGATATAGTTCATTTAGAGTATTAGAGTATCATTCAGTTCTTCTATTTCTTTATTGATATTCTGACTGGATGTTCTAACCATTATTGGAAGTGGTGTATTAAAGCCTACTATTAATATAGAATCCTCAACTTCTTCCTTCAAATATGGCAATACATTCTTCATATATATTAATTCTCTGCTTTAGGTGATTATATAACTTTTACATGTTCTTGCTGAATTGTCCCCTTTATCAGTATATAATGACTGTCTTTGTCCTTCATAGCTCTTTTTTACTTAAAGTCTATTTTACCTGATATTAACCTGGCTATCCCAGCTGTTTTTTGTTTCAGACTGCTCCTGGCTGTTTAATAGTTATTCTGCTGGAATGACTGAATCTTGAAGCTCTTTTCTCTGCCATCTTTCCACAATACTCATAATTGTCTTTAATACGGGATGGTGTTATTGTTAAGATTATGTGTCAACTTGCTGAGATTATGGTGTTCAGTAGTTTGATCAAGAAACACTGTCTTGTTTGTTACTGTGAGGATATTTCATGGGCTTAAATCATCAGTAAGTTGATTGCATTTATGGCTAATTACATCTAAAGTAAACTGAGGAAATTGCCTTCAACAATGAGAGAAGTCTCATCCAATCAGTTGAAGGCTTTAAAACCTGAAGGCATGATTTTAGCCTTCAGAAGGGAAAATTTCCAACTCTGCTTCATTTAGCCTGATTTTCCTGGGAAATTTACTGAAAACCTTCATTGGAGCTTCCAGCTTGATGTTTGTTTTATAGAATTTAGACTTGTCTCCACAGTTGTATGAGCCAATTCCTTTAAAAAAAATCTAATAATATTTGCAATTAAATGTATATCCTGTTTTTTCTGTTCCCCTAGAGGACCCTGACTAATGCTGATTTCAGTACTGGGAGAGGTTCTGGTGAAGTAGAATCTTAAAGATGAGATTTCTGAGTTGATTCTGGAGTTTTTGGAATTGCTTCTCTAGCCTGATTAGATTCAAAGGTACTAATGACTCTATTTACAACAACCAAGATGGCACTGGCACTGATAGTACATGGTTTGAGTTGGCTATAGAGATGTGTGAAATATAACTGGGTAGGGCTATTCAAATATTTATCAGAGACAAGGCTCTGAGTGAGTGTTTTTTGACATCTTGAAGGAAATTTATGGAGTTAAAAAGTATAATGATGTTGGCATGCTGTTCTTAAATATGCTGCATACAGTTGTAAAAGAAATGCAAGAGCTCAAGGCTTAAAATTTCCAACTTAAGTGCTGCCTGAAGGACTTTAAAATTTCTATGGGTGCCATGAAATAACATCTTAGTTCATATGGCTGCAGACTTTAGATTTCTGAAAGCCAGATCCAGAGTCTCACCGTGTAAATGGACGACTTACAACCTAAGTTGAATTCCCACCCATGCAGTGTATCTTCTGTTAATGTGAAGACATTGATTGAAAAGGAATGACATACTGAAAATTGGAATGGGGACATGTGAGTTAATAGTTATAATTGAACACTGAAACCCCGGATTCTACTGAACCATTGCCAGATAAATGTGACTGTCTGCCTTGAGAAATCAGCCATCTAATCTCCACCTGAAGAGATTAACCCTGCTGTGACTGATGAAACTGTAAATATCTCTGAGGAGTAAACATCCTTCCCACCTCTGTATAAAGAGATTAATCCTGTTTCTCCAGATGAAACTTCAATAGAATGCCCTGACACTGAGGTTTGTAAGACACTTCAAATTCTTCTCATGGCCCACCCACAGTACACCTCTTTACTTCCTGACCTATAACTAGACTGATGTCCCAACAGTCCCCAAAAGGTAAAGTAGAAAGTGTGACCCCTGAGAAGGTGCATTATATTCCAAAAGAACTGCTTGATTTTTATAATTTATATAGGCAGAAACCATATGTGTGGGTGTATGTGTGGGAATGGTTATTAAGGGTGCGAGATACTGGTGGAAGGAAGATAACATTCACTAGGCTGAGTTTATTGATATGGGCCCACTAAGCAAAGATTCTGATTCAATGTTGTGGCTCTAAGGGTTAGAAAGTTATCTTACAGTTTTGGGGGGTGGTTGGCTAAAACATGGACAAAAGGTGGCCTATGTTACCTGAGGTACCTCTGTGGTTGCTATTCTCTGTAGTTCAGAAAATACTGCGGAAACTGCTTTGACTGAACTTGGATTCTTAAACACAATGGAATGATTGCAACCTAGTTTGGCAAAAGGCAAGTGGCACACCTTAATCACCAAAGAAAATGTGGGTGTGGCTACCATAACAAACAGTAGATTCAAAGCAGACATTAAAATAGTCAGACTTGCACAAACCCATGGTGTTGACTGGTAGATCATGAGTATTTATAAGTAAAATAGATGGGCAGTATATTAAATTCTTACCAGCTCTGTATAAGCAGAAGAGTTCCAGGTCAAGAGAAAAAAACTAACTTGAATTACAAAAATAGAGAGTCATAGCCCCTTAATCTGTTACTAGCTTTGAGACAGTCATACTCAGAGCCCCTTAAATGAAAGGAAAGCTGGGTCTCCTTGGCAAAGGACCCTGCTACATTGCCAAAAATTTATACTGTTAATCTTTCTTCCATCATTCTCCCAACTGACCTATGGCTTTTAACAAGGGTAATTGTGCACTGTGGAAAATAATATGATCAGACATTTTGGGGATTATTGGAAACCAGTTGAAAGTTATGTTATTTCCAGGGAACCTAAAACACCAGAGCAGTCCACCATTCAGAGTAGAGGCTTATGGAGATGAGGTGATCAATGGAATTTTAGCTCTAGTTTATCTCACAGTGGGTCCGATGGGTCTCTGAACCCATTTTGTGGTTATTCCTCCAGTTCCAGAATGCATAATTGGAATAGACATACTCAATAACGGGCAGAATCCTCAACACTGTTTCCTTGACTTGTGGACTGAGGATTAATATGGTAGGAAAGGCTGCATGGAAGCTACTAGGACTGCCTCTACCTACTAAAATAGTAAATCTAAAGGTTAAGGTTAAGGATAAGCTGTTGCATCTGGTTCCTCCTAAACCAAAAGAAGGCATGATGTTTAGTTGGCCTCTTTGGGCTTTAGAGAAAACATATTCCTCATTTAGGTGTGCAATTCTGGCCCATTTATTGAGTGACCCAAAAAGCTGCTAGTTTTGAGTGGGGACAGAGCAAGAGGAGGCTCTTCAACAGATCAAAGCTGCTGTGCAGACTTCTCTGCCACTTGGGCCATATGATCCAGCAGATCCAATGGTTCTGAAAATTTCATTGACAAGCAAAGATGCTGTCTGGGGACTTTGGCAGGTCCCTATAAAAAATTACAATGCAGATGCTTAGGATGTTTGAGCAAGCCTTGCCATCTTCTGCAGATAATTACTCTCCTTTTGAGAAACAGCTTTTGGCCTGCTACTGAGCCATAGTAGAGATTGAATGCTTAACCATGGGCCACCAAGTTACCATGAGGCCTGAGTTGCCTATCATGAGCTGGGTGTTGTCTGGCCTGCTCAGTCATAAAGTGGTGTGCACAGCAGTGCTCCATCATAACATGTTAGTGGCTTATAAAGGATAGGGTTTGATTGTGTCCTGAAGTCACAAATAAGTTACATGATGAAGTGGCCCAAATGCCCATGGCCCCTACTCCTGCCACACTACCTTCTCTTTCCCAGCCCATAGCTTTGGACTCTTGTGGAATTCCTGCCTGTTTTTTAGTTCATTCTGTCTGACATGCAGGTACCACCCCAAAGTGGATAGCTGCAGCACTGCAGCCCCTTTCTGGAATGTCCCTCAATGACAGTTGTGAGGACCAGTCCTCTTAGTGGGCAGAACTTTGAGCATGCACCTGGCTGTTCATTTTGCTTGGAAGGAGAAATGGCCAGAGGTGTGTTGGTATACTGACACATGGGCTGTCCCAAATAGTTTTGCTGGATGTTCAGAAACTTGGAAGGAACATGATTGGAAAATCACTGATGAAGATTTCCGGGGAAGAGGTATGTGGATAGACATCTCTGTATGGGGAAAAACATGAAGATATTTGTGTCCCACGTGGATGCTCACCAGAAGGTGACTTCAGCAGTTGAAGATTTGAATAATTATGTGGATAAGATAATCCATTTCATGGATACCAATTGACCTTTTCCCCCAGCCACTTCTGCAATTGCCCAATGGGCTCATGAACAAAGTGGTCATGGTAGTAGATATGGAGGTCATGCATAGGCTCAGCAACATGGACCTCCACTCACCAACATTAACTTGGTTATGGCCACTGCTAAGTGTCCAATCTGCCAGCAGCAGTGACTCATCCTCAGTCGCCGATATGGCACCATTCCCCAAGATGAATAGCCCACTACCTGGTGGCATGCTGATTATTCTGGACCACTTTCATCACGGAAAGGGCAGTGATTTGTTCTAACTGGAAAAGACACATACTTTGGATAGGGGTTTGTCTTCCCTGCATGCAATGTTTCTGCCAAAACTACTGTCTGGAGACTTACAGAATGCCTTATCCATCATCGTGGTATTCCACACAGCACTGCTTTTGATGAAGAAGCCCACTTCACAGAAAGTGGCATGTAGGAATGTGCAGTGCTCATTGAATTATCTAGTCTTACCATGTTACCCATCATCCTGAAGCAGCTGGATTTGTAGAACAGTGAAATGACCATTTGAAGAGTAAGTGAAGGTGCCAACTATGTGGGAATACCTTGCAGGGATGGGGCAATGTTCTCCAGGAGGCTGTGTATGCTCTAAATCAGTGTTCCTTCTATGGTGCTTTTTCTCCCATAGCCAGCATTCATGGGTCCAGGAATCAATGGGTGGAAATTGGAGTGGCACCACTCACTGACCTCTCGTGATCCACTAGAAAAAAAACTTGCTTCCTTTCCCTGAAACCTTAGGCTCTTCTGGTCTACATGTCTTAGTTCCAGAAGGAGCAGTGCTTCCAACAGGAGCCACAATAATGATTTCACTAAACTGGAAGTTAAGACTGCCACCTGGCCACTTTGGGCTTCTCATACCTCTGAATCAATAGGAAAAGAAGGGAATTACTGTACTGGCTGGGGTGATTGATCCTAATTGTCAAGGGGAAATAGGACTCTCACTACACAATAGAGGTATAGAGAGTTGGCCTGGAATACAGGAGATTCCATAAGGCGCCTCTTGGTACTACCATATCCTGTGATTAAAGTCAGTGGAAAACTGCAACAACCCCATCCAGACAGGACTACCAGTGGCCCAGAAACTTCAGGAATGAAGGTTTGGGTCACCCCACCACAGTCAGCTGAAGTGCTTGCTGAGTGTTAAGGGAACATGGAATGGATAGTGGGAGAAGGCAATGATAAATACAAACCATGACCACATGACCAGTTACAGAAATATGGATTGGAATGGCATGAATATTTTTCCTTGTTTTGTTATGGGTATGTTTGTATATGCACATAAAGCAAATATCTTCGTTTTCTTCCCTTTCTTATCCCTTTATCATGTGACAGAATTTGTGTTAGTCCACATGGGGCACAAATATCTTCATGTTTTTTCCCCATTCAGAGAGGTCTATTCACATACCTCTTCCCCAGATATCTTCTTCACCAAGTTATAGGTTATTAAGTTTGAGTGAATATTACCTAATGACTTGCACTATATTCTGGAGAGATTCAGTGTGTTTCTGGTTGTATGCAGGACAGTTAAATATTGTTAGGCAAAAATGTCAGTTACTATTATTTATCTACATATTATGTATGGTTTAATGTGATGTGTATAGTTGCCAAGTTGACAAGGGGTGGAATGTGATGGTTAGGTCATGTGCCAACTTGACCAGATAATGGTACCCAGTTGTTTGGTCAAGCAAGCATTGGCTTAATTACTGTGAAGATATTTCATGGACTTAAATAATCAATAAGTTGATTGCATCTATGCCTGATTACATCTACAATCAACTGAGGATATTGCCTTTAGCAATGAGAAATGTTTTGACCAATTACTTGAAGGCTTTAAAAGGAGAAGTGATTATTCCAACAGTCAGAGAATATTCATCTTTACTTCAGCCAGCCAGCTGAATTCTTGGGAATTCATTGAAAATCTTCATTGGAGTTCCCAGCTTGAAGTCCGCCTACAGAATTGGCGCTTGTGTCTCTCCATAGTTGTATGAGACAATTTTATAAAATCTCATATATATTTATAGATATCTCCTTATGTTTCTGTTTCCCTAAAGATCCCTGAGTAATGCACCATTATTCCTGAGCCTTGGGTTATTAATTACTAAAGAATTATGTTGGCCCTTTATGTGTTGCTTTTAAAGGTAAAGCATAAAATGAAAACACCAAAAGCCATGATTTTTATATTTATTTGTGGAGTAAAATCCTTTGAAATTGCAAAAATATGTCATTCTTTGTCAACCGAACTCAGATGATACTTTGGTGAATCAACAAATGGATTTGTGAATTTTAAGCTGTTGTGGGCAATTCATGCAAAACAGGCCCAGTTCTCCCTTTTAATTCATGTTATTGAGTCTTTGTTTTATAGTAAGCACCAAACTAGACACTTTGACATATGGGTGGCAAAGCTATAAGAGTCAGTTCCAACCCAGATTTTCTATTATTCACAGAGTATGCTGTAGATTAGCTTCTGAAAACATAAATTGGTTTAGAATCTATTTTTGCTCCCTCTGGAACTATTCTTTTTGAATCAGTTAGCATGATTGTTGTGTTGGGTTTCATTTAATCGCTATTCAGTACTGTAGGTTGGAAACTTGATTAGATTGTCTCCATGGAGATGTGACTCACCCAATTGTGGGTATTAAAGTTTGATTAGAGGGAGATGTGACTCCATCCAATCCAGATGGGTCTTGGTTAGTTTACTGGAATCCTTTAAAAGAGGGAGCTTTTTGTAGAAAGCAAGGAGAGCCACGAGAACCAGGAAAGCCCATGCGGCCAGAAACATTTAGAGATGAAGAAGGAAAACATCCCCTGGGGGAGCTTCATGAAATAAGCCTGCAGAGAAATCTAGCAGACATTGCCATGTTCGCCACGTGCCTTTCCAGTTGAGAGAGAAACCCTGAATGTCATCAGTCTTCTTGAACCAAGGTATCTTTCCTTGGATGCCTTAGATTGGACATTTCTATAGCCTTGCTTTAATAGTGGATGCTTTCATGGCCTTAGAACTATAAACTTGCAACTTAATAAATTCCTCCTTTTAAAAAGCCAGTCTGTTTCTGGTATATTGTGTTCTGGCAGCTAGCAAACTAGAAAAATTGGGAATTACAAAAATGTAAAAATGCTTTCTGAAACCTATTTTGGTTTTATTAGCTGCCCTCACTCGGTTTTTGGTATTAAGAGAGGCCACACGTATTGGCTTTAGTATTTTCAGGAACCAGAACATACTTGAATGAGGGTGGAAATCACTTTGTTGGAAAAATATTCAGTCAGTAGATTTGCTGCATTTGGATCCATAAATTCACTGTTCCCTTTGTGAATAAGAAAGTTACTAATGGTTATTTATCATGATCTACCCTATCACCATGCTTTGGTAAAGGGTTCCTAGAATAATTTCCCCTCTCAGCTTTGGGGCCTCACCCCACCCAACCTAGCTCCAATTTGCAATGATACTTCTTCCACTTGGGACACAAAACTGTCCATTAAAGTTCTTGAGGTATATTGCCCTACATGTAAAGCTGAATAAATCAACTTGCTTATAATAAAACGATTTGAATTTAGCCTCTATATTCCTGGATATACTTAATGTGTCTGGATAGTCCAACTCCTGAACACCTGGTCACATTTGAAAGTTTGGGATCACATCCAGCTGGCCATAAAGGAAAGCCTAATAAACATCTCTCCAGAATGACTTAAGAAAATAATATGTCCTTGGGATCATGCCAATAATGCTTCACTGCAGCCCCCAAACAAAGGACTTAATTTCCTTGACAATCTGCAGCTGCCATCATTACTTCATCTTCCATTCTCCATCAGCTTGCACTAGACACTTTGTTCAATATTAAGAAACTATAAATTTTTACTTCTATTTCTTCCTAGTAGACTTCAGGATATTGGGGTGAGGTGGGTGGGAAGGCAGCATTAAAACTTGTTTAAGTTTTATCCATACCGCATGAATTTGCCTCTGTGTAAAATCCCATACATTTGGAGGGAAAATATGCTCCTAATGGCACCAGAAATTTCCTAACCAGATTAATAGCCTCCATTTGACCAGACTTCCTTATAGGACAATAGGTATAATCCCTAATATTTTTCAATTAGGGCATAATAACAGTGTGATGGTTCTGGTGTCAACTTGGCCAAGTGATTATGCCCAATTATCTGGTCAGGCAAGCACTGGCATGACCATTGCTGCAAGGCTATCTCATGGCTGGTTAATAAACTGGAAGGGTGGTGTATTAAATCATCAAGTCAGTTGGTTGCAACTGTGGCTGATTGCATCTGCCAGTAACAGAGGCATGCCTCCCACCAATGAAATAATCCAATCAGTTGAAGGTTTTTAAGGAAGAAGAGAGATTTTTTTACTGGTTCTTTAGGCGGTGAGCTTCTCCTGTGGAGTTCATCCAGAACCTTCACTGGAGCTTCCAGCTTCACAGCCTGCCCTATAGATTTTATGACTCTTCCATTCCCACAGTTGTGTGAGCCACCTTCATAAATCTCATATTTACAGATATTTCCTGTTGGTTCTGTCTCTCTAGAGAACTCTGACTAATACATATGGTATTAAATAAATGAATTTTCCTCCAATGAGTTCTAATTCTGAGATACTAGACAAGGATATTTCAATAATGTCAAGGACCAATAATTTTTAAAATTTTTATTTTTACAGGTTGAACTATGATTCATTGCAAACTTTCTGATAAAAAATTATCAGTCTCAAAGATTGTTTCAATATTATTTTAATTTAGAGCTCAGATTGAATACAAATTGATTTAAATATGTGTTTTTCTCAAAACAAATTTAAAAGAGTACTTAAAATATTCCAGTGACTGCATGTGGCATTATTTCTAGTTTTATGGATATTGTCTCAATTAAATGACTTAACAGAAAAGGGAATTATTTATCTAGAAGTTGATAGCATTGAAAATAAAAAAAATGCATTCTAATTGTATGTGCATGTGAGAGAGATTCTTTGTCTATCTTAATAATGAATGTACTCCTCTTCTTGCTTCATCTGAGGATCACCTTAAACAGACTCAATCTCTCAGACACATTCTTATCACGTTTTTTTCGTGTACTATTTTACAGTTTTCAACTATTTCCAATAATGCTATTTATTTTGGACAAGGGCTTTGTTGGGAAAACTAAACTACATTAAAATAAAACTGTAGCTCTGTCCCCAGTGCTGCTCACAATCTGTTGGTTTCATGCTTCAAGTACCAGGGCTAGAGAAATGGACTCATCAGAAGTACCCCTCCACCCTTCCATGATGGATAAGGTTTCAAGAGGCTGCTGCTACAAGGTGGGGTATAAAAATAATTTTTTTCTATTAAAAAGTGCACTGATTGAATATTATTGTTACTTCACTTTCTTGTTTCAGCTGTCAAAAGATACAAAGATTCCAGATGGATTTACATCTAAGTTGTAAATATTCATTACTTGCGAATCACTTTTTAAATACTTTCAATCCTTTCTGTTTAATCACCCAACATCACAATCTCTCTTCTTGATATGTGCCCAGGTTCCTTTCTTCATTAACAACTCCTGCTTTAAAGCTCAGTTGCACTTCTACAGTCTTTGTCACTTGGTTACTTTGGAACATCTTTGTAGATTTAATTTTCAATGCTTTTTGAGTAACAGCCACAGAGCACAATGGGAGTTGACTTCCTAAAATAGTTAATTGTCTTATTGCCTTAAACATAAAGTCTTAACATTTATTCTTGAACCTCAACTTTGAGTAACTATTATGAGGAAAAACATAACTCTTAAAAGATTTGATTCTATGCTCTACTGAAACGAAATTTTTCTGAAATTCACATATAGCAAAGCTCCATTTGCTCAGTGATGAGGCACTTGCACAAAGTTCCCCATGACCTTTTTGGTGTACAAATTTATAATAATGACTACTTCTAAAGAAATAATTTGACATAAAAGTTAATTTTCTTTTTAAATTATTGCATTTGAAATGTCCTTTGAGTTGTAAATACTCAAGGGTAAGTCACTTGTAAGATCACATTATTATGTCACAGTAACAGAAATGTGAATCACATTTATTTCTTTAATTCATGGATTCAGGTTTTCCTAGATTCTCAATGATTGATTTCCTATACTAGATATAATCTGATAGGTAAATCATTTTCGCCACCAAGTGCCAAGAAAAGATGTGCTATCATGAAATCATTCAATTGCTTTTGTATTTTGGTTAACCAGGTAGTTTGTTTATTACCCCGCTAGCACTGCTTTCAGATTTTAGAAGCAGAACTTAGAGGAATTATACTGAGGTATACACTTTGTGATAGTTCTGTTGCTTCTCTCTTGCCCCAGAACTAACCGTGATATGGAGGAGGAATATGCAGACATTATGCTTTTGACAAGGTTGCAAGTATAATAGGTGATGAAAAATCACCACTTATGGCGTCTATAAGATATTTAGTTTAATGTACTAGTATGACTTTCACTATTCGATCTAATTTTGTGAATTTAGATATGTGATGAAAGCTGTATTTCTTCAAAATATTTTTTTATTTATCATATTAAGTCCCTACATAAAGGATTAATTGCTGATTTTACAGTAATAAAAACTTGGAAAGACAAATATTAGCAGCTCCAAATTTTGTTGTGTGTGTGTGTCTAATAACTGGAAGACAAGCTTGATATAGCTTAATCTGGGATTGGTAAAATATTTGGTGCTGTCAGATGATCACACTGCTGGCCATTTAAGAATTTTGATAAATCAACCTATCAGTACTTCGAGAAGAATTTGACACCTATGATAAAATATTAAAACACACACATGCATTGCATGCATGCAAAAAAGTCATTGTACAGTACATGTGTATAGGAGTTCAGTCTTGTATTCAGGCTTGCAAGTGTATTATTTTGTGGTTTGTAAAAACAGTTTTTGCACAACTTTGGGGATGTGAGGTTTTTCTTCTACTCAGCAGAAAACCAGCTTAGCATTGGGTGAAAATAGCACAACTGGTCTCTAAGCTTAAATGTGATGGAGGTTCTTGAAGCAATCCACTAGGAAATGAGTGGCCCTTTATTAGTGTAGTTTTCTCCAGAAATGTAGGCTGCTCTGCCTTAGTCTGGTTTACAGCATAGACCGTATTATTTTTATTTTGCAATTTAACCTTTGGTTCTTCATATGAATTTGCAAAAATCATATATGAATTGTTGATGTTTTACTTTTTTTGAAAATTTCAGTCAGAGTTACTTCTTTAAAAAAACTTCTTGAATTTAACTCATAACTGGTTTCTTTACCCCATGTTGTAAAATTTCAATATTGATATCGTTCAAACTGCCCAAAGAGTAATGATTGAATTCACGGTAATGGCAGTTACAAAGTTTGTACAAAAGATATTGTATACCCCTGGAGTACATAGAGCTTGCTATAATTAATTTTTTATAAAGCTGCATTTTTGTTAAAACTATTCTGTATTACATTAAAAGTTACTTATCTGATTTAATTTTTCATTAACCATAAAACTACTCATTTTATCACAGAAATTTGAAGATTCAAGTTTTATACTGTGTTGCAATAAATCACTGGAATCTTTTAAACACCATAATTGCTTTGGAAGTCTTCAAGTTTTCCAAGGGTCATGAAGTAAACACGGCTGTGGCGATTGCGCAGAATAGAGGTAAAGAACAGCTTTAAAAAGAGAAAAAGACACCATAAGTAGGTATTTCATACATTTTAACCTGATATTTGATAGGCAAGAGTTTTAAGTACTAAGAAACCACTATAATTTCAATTTATCTGCATCTGCCAAATAAAATATAAAGCCATACTATTTTCTGAACTGGTTTTCTCCAAATTAAAGAATAAGAATTTAGATTAGTATGGCATTTAATTTGTATATTTTAAAGTAACCTTTTATCACATTCTATGTAATTGTAGTTTGTATGGTATAAATAAAATTAGTTTCTTGTAAGAGGCATTCATCTACTGAAGTTCTTGATTAATTTTGGTGAAAAATTTCTTTTTCCTGTTTTTCAAAAAATAATCCATTACTTTTTACTCAATTTTGCTTTTCTTTTATTAATATGAGGAAATAATTAAATTATTTAGATGTTGCTTACCATTGCTTCTGATGTTGAGTGGTTGCTGAAATTTTCTACTTTGTTATTTGCTATTTCAGTTTAATGGACCAAGGTCAACAGGTTGATATGATGAGTTAACCACAATAGCTTAGAGTGGGACATATTGTGTAAATATAGTCTGTGCCATAAAAAAAAAAACTTAGAAAAGAATATGAACCTAAATAGCAGAAGTTTCATTTTTAGTATGAGGGTTCATCCACAATGGTGATATTCAAGAGGAGGTTTGCGAAATAATACTAATAATGATAAAATACACTAGCTACCCTTGACTTAATGCCTTTCATGTGCAAGGTACTTTCTGAGAGCCTTGTCAACACATTAATGACAATATTCACAATAACTCCCAAAGTAGTTACTAATGTCTCCATTTTGGAGATGAAGAAACCAAAGCTCTGAAAGATTAATCACATTTCCCAGGTTCTCACTCCTAGTTTGATGGCAGAGCCTGGAACTGCATGTTGAATCTGTCTCACTTCGAACACTGGTTCTCTTTCCATTACATTCCTTTGCATTACCAATAAACAAATCATCCTTCCTTAATATAAAGGGCTTTATCCTGCTGTTCTATTAACTCAAATCTTCTACAATCTTCTTTTTTTGAAAATCCTAACTTCATGCTATTATTTCTCATGTAGGGACTATAATGATTATATAATGACTTTTAAATCTAAATTAATTGTCAAAATGGATCAAATTACACAAATAATTGTCAACTCTTTATTTTATTTCTGTTTCCTGTAAAGTGGATATAATAAAGATTAAATGAAATAGTTTTAAAGTACCTAACACAAGACCTACCACATAATTACGTACTCAGCAAGGTAAGTATTTTTCCATCTTCTGTTATTGGGTAATGCTGAAAACTATAAAAGGCAGATTTGTTTTAAAATTCTGTTGAACAATATCATTTTAATATGAAAATGAAAATGACTATAGAATAAAGACAATAATGGATTTTACATTAAATTAAATAATAGCTAAGCTTTGTTTACTTAGGGGCGACAAGAATGTTCACTTCTCTGAAAATGGTTTTCTTTTGAAACCAAATTTCATTATTAACCAAATCATTATTTCTGATAGAAAATGTAAAATTGTTTTTATCAATATATGCCAGCTTGAAAAATGTATCAAAATACATTTATGGCCAGAAGGAAAAGGATGTAACTTTCTTTAGTTAATTTTTAGTGCTTGCTTTATTTTTGCTAAAACTGGAGGATGTAACTTATACCTTGTCACCTCGAGTACACAGGAATCTCAGCTTCTTAATTGACCTGCGCTTCAGCTCGCTTTCCAGAATCCTTGATTGCAAAGAGCGCACTTCGATGGCCTTTTGACCCCATCCTGTGGTTCGCTGTGTACACTCATAAGCTATAATAAAAATTTAAAATCAGAAAAGTGCAAAATAGTGATAGTGTTATAAAATTATAACCAAAATCAATTTTTATTATTAAGGGGCTCATTATTAAAGTTCAAATAAACAATCTTTTTTTCTCCTCATTATATAATCAATCATTTGGCCATTTTACTGTTCAGGAGTGATGTTCAAATCAGCACCATTGTGACCAACACTGAATTTCTAAATTTAATTTGTTTCTTGGTTTCATATTCTCTAATACCAAAGAAAAGACCAAGGGTTAATTCTACCCTGTTTGTAGAAATACAAATATAAACCCAACCATCCTTTATTTTACAGTCTAGGTGAATTACAGCATTCCATAAGGGTTTGTATTTGTGCTCATGTGAGCACAAATATGGAAACTTAACTCATAAAAATGAAAACTGTTAAGAAGAATATCTTGTTCAAAAAATCACTTTAGCAATTCCAATGCAATTCAATAAATTACCATGCTACAAGCAGAACTAAGCTAATTTGATACCATTAAGGCTTTTTCCTGCTCAGGAAATGCTTATAAGATTTTAACTTTTTGGCCCTGTTATATATTTCTTTGGAACAACAAAGATTATGACAATAATTGCCTTTATGCAGAAAACTTAATTATGTAAATAGCCATATAGCCGGCTGCTGCTAAGAGGGATTTTCTGGTACAGGGAACAGCATTACTGTTAAATGTGTAAATGTCAAGTAGATATTCTTTATGCTCTTTATGGGGAAGCAAATTTCCATTTAATACTAAAGATATCAATAATATCAAGACTTTGAGTCAAATTAAAATAATCTAGTAAACATTACAATTCCCATAGCAGCTTTATTAAAATCTCAATACAGTGAATTAATTTGACTGTCCATTTTCTTTTATTTTAAAGGCACTAAAGTTCACATTAATGTAATTACAATATAGATTTTTTTAAATTTCTTATCTTTCTCAAGGTTTCTATGATGCCTTTTTTAAAACCAAAATATATCTGGCTTATATTTTTATATATTAATTATGCATAAAGGGACTCAGGAAGGAATTATTAAACTTTCATAAAAATGATTGTTATTAAGCATAATATGAGCCATTTTTAATCCTTCAACTATAATTTATCAAACATTTACTATCTCCTGATTCCTTTTATAATTCAAAGTATTTATGTGTATGAAAATTACAATTAAATTACAATCATATTGTGATTCAGAAAAATGGCTTTACTGGGAAGAAGATTTGTATGTCTAATTTCAGACTAGACTTAAATTCACCCAAGATATGAGGGAAGTAAGGGGAACCATTGCATCCTGCGTGATGGGAGAAAGAATGGATTTAGTCTGTCTGGATTTGAACATTTTCATTTATGTGATATGCCATTAAACTGGTATTTTTGTCAAATACAACACAGAACACAGGTTTCTTGATGCACAGACTACTTGCTGTATCCAAGTACACAATATAACTTCACATCATTTCTTCTTTAATACTGAAATTAAAGCTTACTGGAAAATTTGACATGTAAATCTACCACTTAACCTAGTTAGTAAGTAGCTATAAGGGCCAGCTTCCCTTTCTGAGATGGGGCACAATGATTTGGAAGTAATACTTGCTGTGATTGTTAAGTCTCTGTGTATTTGTTTGGAAATCCACAGCAATGACCCAATTATTGAAAAAAATTATAACTCAAGAAAATACAAAATTCAGATTGGGGGCATTGGAATCTGGGTTAGTTTTAAATAACTAAACATTTTTTAAGACAGAAAAAGAGTGATTTGCTAACTATCAGTGTTATACTGTAGCTTGTGGAATACTCTCACACCAAAAATACCACTTTTTTACAGTGTTATAAATTATTTTATATATATATATAGTGAGGGAGATGTCTTTCAAAATCTGGCAGCTTAAAATAGCTTTTTCTTTTAAGCCAGAAGTTGTCCTGCCTAAGGGCAAGAGCTGTACCAGATGGCACAAATATAAAGTTTGTTCAGTTTCCCATTTGAATCAATTATTTCCATTTCTGATTAACACATTGATCACAAAAGTATCACTGTAAAAGTTAGAACAAGATTCATTATTTTTAGTTTCTTTTGTCCCAGTTCTGTCAATTATGTTGTAAGTATTTATGTTCTGTCACCTAAAATGGTTTAAACCCTCTGCTGAGTTCTAACCTGCTTGAAGAATATGGAACAGGTTTTCAGGACAATCCTTTTACACTGAATATGCAAGTGAAAAGAATGATTTTGCAGATGCAATGCAAAAATGCCATCATCCCATAATGAGAAACATGTCCATTAGAAGGCCAATCATTAAAGTCATCGGAAGACCACATTTAGCAATTTTATAGAGATTTCAGAAGCCTCTGGTTTCTCTATTTTCTCTCTCTCTCACCCCCCTTCTTACTCACACTTTATCTCTGATGTTTGCTCCATTAAATTTTTCCTCCTTCAGGAACATTTATCCTCTATTTTTTCTACTCTGCTTAAAATTTCTATTTCTCATACTCATCCTGTTTCCAATCTAGAATCAGCCCATAGTCACCAGTGTCAGAATTATACACCAAAAGTCTGATTATTGTTAGTATTACATTATTACTATGATGAAGATGATGATTCTGATTTCCCAGCTCAACAGCCCTGCATTAATTATAAAGAGAAAAATATACTGGTCTGATGAGGATGAACAGGCAATTGTCTTTATGTTGCCATCTGGTTGGGCTCTAATAGATATTACAATTAAGCCAATTTATCTCTTTTCTAAATGAGAAATGATGAAATTTTAGTGACAAACACTATGTCACATATTCAGTTCGTAATTGATTTTCTTCACAAGAATATTTGTCACTAAATATAACACTACTGACCGAAAGAAATAGAAATATTTTGCTCTTTTTTGTTACTATTTGCCAGTCTCCAAAGATAAGTGAAAATTCCCCAAATCAATGTGATGGAAAGAAACATTTTGAACATCTATGTAAAGTCTGCAAGGGAAGAGAGTTAAAACAGAATTATCGATTATAATGAAATAGAATTAATCCATGTTTCAATTATACAACTGTTGCAAATTAATGAAAACCAAATCAGGTTCTTCATTGTATTCTCATAAGTGCATTAGGCATAAGACAAATACAGATTACTTTACAGAGGGAACTAGTATGCAGGATTCCAAATGAACCCTATGTGCCTTGAGAAATGTGACAATTCAGGAAATGTTTTTACTCTTAAGACAATGTTTTTACTCTTAAGAAGTTTCTTTGAGATCATTTGAAAGAGTAAGAAATTTTACACATACCTACAGAAGATGGTATGTCTTTCCACACTTGAAGAATCTTCTTGAAGAGTTGCTCATTTGCTTCCATAGAAAGGACTTCAGAATTGAAGGTGAGCATCATGCCAATTCCCAAGTAATCAGGCAGAATGATGATATTCTGTGGTATAATGATTTCCAGGGGCTGGAATTATGTTTCATAAAGTTTTATATGTCTAACATTTTATCACTACTACTTTAATTGAAGCAGTTTGGCTTAGGAATAAAGAGCAAAAAGGGGTTCAAAATGCAGGGAAGGGAAAATAAACCTCTGTTGCAAAATTAAACTGCATGTCATCCCAAATCTAAAATGAGCCTTCTTTACGGCATGAAATAGTCACTGCTTAATATTCTCCCTTTATATTTCTAAGAAACTTTTGTTTTTAAAAAGCTAAGATATATTTCAGGAAGAGTTTGTTGAAATTTCACAATTTTATGTATAGTGATAGAAGAAATGTTACTCATAAATAGTTAAATTTCAGATTCATTTCAGCATGATAATGAATGTTTTAGTAATGAATGTGTGAACCAAATAACATATACACAACCGGTGATTATCAGCCAATTCATTCAAATCAGAAATAAAACATTGATTCAACAATTGTTTGAAATGTTTACAAAGGGACAACGTTATATATTTTTCACTACTTAGTGCATGTTGCCCCTTCCTCCAAAAAATGTAGGGTTTCTTTTCTTATTCATATAGTTCTAAAATACATTATATATATATATTACATTCAATATATACAGGAGTATGACTCACACAAACAAAATAATTTATCAAATTCAGAGACTTATTAGGTGACATAATATGAAATGCTAAGAAATTCCTAAGTATTTCTAATCCCTTTGCTTAAATTATAAACATTGTAACATTAACAGCATTTCCTGGATAAAATGAACAATTAAGCTACTTTTATCATTTCTCCAAATTAGCAAATCACAGGAAACATATAAAAGTCAGAAACTATACTTGCCAAGCCTGGTGTACTTGGGACAATTGCTTGAGGCCATGTCTCAGCAACTACTATCCTTAAAACTAAAATGGGGATCCAGAGGCGAAAAGCAATTTTAATGCGTTGCCTGGGCACTCTCATGAGCATTTGAATCAGAAAAGAGATGTAGGAAGAGAGAAAAAGAAAGTACAAGAAGAAGGTTGCTTCAAAAAAAATCTGTTTAAATAAAAATCGACTGCTGCACATCCAGAAAGCCTAAGCCTCTAACTCTTCAGATGATTCCTGAAGTAATCAAATACTTTTTAAAATACATGGCTCCCTTGTAGCATTGCAGCTTTTGTGATCTAGCACTCTTGGAAAATTATTTTAATATGTTCTGTTTCAGAAGGTATCCTCCCTTCCCTTATATTAGAATCCTTTCTCTTTTGGTGGGTCAAGCCACTAAGGCATTTAACTAAAAATATACTTTTGAATGTACTATATAAAGTGTCCTAATTAGGTCAGAAAATGATTTTAAAGTAACTCATAGTATCTCATTCTAGCTTCCACAATAACTAACTAATGATTGCTTAAGAAGGAAATAATTCTCCTTGCTTATCAGTCAAGTGGTACACAAGGTTCAATCTTCATGAATGGCTTTTCAAATAAGTGTAAACTTTGACAAATGCAGAAATGTTCAGTACTGCCTTAGCTTTTAAGGTCAGGCTATCTGACAAGACATTAAAAATTCTGGAAGTTATAGAAGATACAGCAATCTGATGAATACTATAAAACTTATATAAAAATAACCTGACTTCATATATAAGTGGCTTTGCCTGGCTTTGTTCAATATTTTCTATATTATCAACAGGGTGATTTTTAAATACTCCTAGATGACAACTCGGAAAACAATCACAAAAAATATTCACTAATGATATGACACTTGCTCTGTATAATTTTTCAGAGATGTATGAAATTTTCTGAAAACTATTAGAAAATATCACATACAACCAGTGATTTAAAAGGACATAAGTTTGCTCCTGTACTTTTTGTATAATACTAAACCACCAAAATTTTAGTTGCCTATAGGTTGCGGAATTAAGGAAAGGTGAAGTGAAACATTAGGTTTAGCCCTTCGTATTGCAAGTAATTCTTACTAGGACAAACGTAATTACCATAATCAAATCTGAGATACTGTGGAATGGTGTATGTGTGCATATTATGCTATGTTATAATGCTTTATATAAATGATGTATATAGTATTTTATAACTATCAATTTTTGAAGATATTGTGTCATATTTTTCACTATAAATATTTTAGAGAATGAGTTGACATGCATTTTCTTTTAAAACCCTGAATTCTATGAACAGATATTCCAACTATAATTAATACTATAAAGAACACTGTGATAATTTGTTATACAGCAGAGTTAAAGTAATACAAACTGAAAAAAGGAGGGGGCTCTACATAATAATGCTGCATATTTTAATGTTTGTGTTGTATTTTAAAGAAACTGTTGAGGCATTATAGGAGTATAGAATGACTAAAGATCAAGGATTGCAAATTTATCTATTACTAGAGCCAGTTGTTATACATGGAAATGGTGGCTAGATAGGGAATGTAGAGCATATATTCCATTTAAAAGGGGGCAAACATGAATCAGTTCTAGTTGGTAATGACCAAAAAGAAATATGAGCTGGAGATGATTAGATCTGACTTTTAAATAGGAGTTCAAATTTTTCAATGCAAATTTCATTCACTAAAAACAGACAAAAAACACTCTGCCAGACAACAAATTCTATCTGCATGATAGACTTACCTGCTTGGGCTAAGAAACCATCAACAATTTTTGTTTATCCATGATCACTTTATGGTACTCTATACTTACCTTTTACGTCTTGGTTCCAGTATAGATATCACTAGTATTTTTAAATCTTTAAGGGATTTTGACAACTGGAAAAATTCAAATAGCAATAAATAATACTTTCTGATATCTGTAGTTATTATCTTACATTATTTGGCAAGGTCACATCAGACATAACCTCAGATTCTGCATCAATGATGTGATATCCATCTGCTGAGCTGAAGAATATCTTTAGTCTTTTGTCGGGACCAATGGCGAGGTCAACTGTCACTGGCTTATGACCAAGTGTTGGAAATACCTGCAAATATAAAACCAAATATGGCCAAAAGGCCAAAAAATGACACCTTAAAGCAAGAATTTCTCTAACTTTTTTGCTTAATGGATTTTTTAAACCCAGACTAATTTTAAGAGTGTTATATTTAGGATCCTATACATTATAACTTTCTTTAAGTCTGTTACTGCATCAAGGGCATATATATATTCAGATTATAAATGTTGAATTTTTCTTCAAAGGTCAAATTGCCAAGGAAAATAAGAGCCTTGCACTTTGTTTGCTATATTTAAATTCCTTATGTTAAGCTTCAGCAAATGGAGGAGCTCATCTGGTCTCTTAAACTGGTTTGCTGGATCAGCTGCCTGTATTTTTGCCAGTATTTGTATATAGGTTTTATAGGACATGTAGTCTTCTTTGAAGTCTGCTGATTGATCAATGTATACTTGATAGGGAGTGAAAAAGGCCATATACTGTGGGACCTCTAGGCTCCAAGAGGTCCTTGTCCAAGGAAATCAGAGACCCAAACTGGATTCATTGTCAAGATCAGGTCACAGTAGAGGACTGAGAATCACAGAATTCACCCTACTGTAGTCAGTCATGAAGTCGGATTCAAGAACTGGAATGAGGACTTGGACCAGGAACTGTATATCAGACTAGACAGAATGTTGGTACTCATCTCTTTTCTTTCCAGCTCCATACCAAGCAGCTCTGAAGCATCAGCAGACACCAAAAACAACTGACAGTTGACCCAAGGCCCAATTTAAGGAGATCATATATGGGATGTGATCTGTGTCAAGGCAAACTCAGACTATCTATATGTTAGTCTGTGCTAGCACATTTTTTGTGTGTGCAAACAGACACTGAGGGGCATCCATATGAATTAAACAATCTCTATTTTATGCAAATGTTGTTTTGGCCTACAAAATATATATGTAACAGATCCTGACCTAAGGTACAGACATATTTCATAAATGCTTTGCTAGGGTCCATCAATATATATTTCTATCAGTACTTTGCAGAAACTTGTCCATGGACCAATTATTTCAAAACCTACTGGGATATTTTAAAAATACATAGATTGCCAAGCTACACTCCAGACCCATAAAGACAGCCTGGGTTTGGGTCTGAGATCTGAACTTTTACAAATGTTCCAGGTGATTCTGATGTATAGCCAGGTTAAGAGCTACTGGAATCTATATAATACTGCCAATCCATTAATTAGTCCTATGCAATCAATTTGAAATAATCATATTTAAGTGGAATGGCTTTAACTCTGGAGCATAATATGTGGGTTATTCTAGATTAAAACTGTCCCCAATTTATGGGATGTGATAAACAATAAAAGTTCATGCATAACTTAATTGTTAAGGACTCCTAATGGTTAATGTCCAAGGTTGATTCATAGAAGTTCAATCAAACCATAATCAAGGTGAAAACAATAATAATAATCCAAATAATATTTCTAGAGAGAAATGTGTCTAGAATTCCAATTAGGAAGGAATATAGACCCACCCTTTTCTTCTCCACTCCCATCTATTATAGCCCCATTAATTACACCACTGGCTGGTTCTTCCCTCATACCTCCTTCCATTGGGTTCTGACCTTTACTATTGCCTCACCTTTCCTTACCATCCTTCTGCTCTCTACCTCCCACCTAAAGAGAACAAGGACCTTATCAGCTTCAGGCCACTGGGGTGGCACCCAAAACCTGTGTTTGGGACTATAGAAGAGTAGGTCTTCATGTTGACATCAGGAATTGGGAGTGAGGAACTAGTAGGAACATGCTGTAAGGGGAGGGGACAGGGATCTCACTCACATTCTCCCTTGCTGTGGTGCCTCTGAATTATCTAAAAATTAAATGATAATTTTGACATGTATATTCAAATGAAATTAATTCTGGAAAAATGGTCTGTTTTTCAGCATTTATATTCCAAGGAACTGTTCAGTTTACAATTTCTTCAGAAGAGAAAAAACGTATGATACAAAGGAAAAGGAGATCACTCACTTTAATGGCAGTGTTTTTGTCAAAGGACCTTGGTGCCCACACATAAAGATGAACTGAGGATTTCAAAGCAATTGCAATATATGTTGTTTCTTCATATTGGACTATAATGATAAAATACAAAAAAGAAACAATTTTACAGAGTTAACAAGAACACTCATATATGTGCATTTGTCGTTGAAAATTTTAGCACCATAGTATAAGAACACAAATTATACTTTTTTAGAAAAGCTACTTGGTTACATTTTTTTTGTTATAAAAATTGTAGGTATACAGAACAATTATCCATAAAAAACAGGATTTCCAAAATCACCCTACCACCAACAGCTCGCATCGGCATTTAACATTTGTTACAATTGATGATAGCACATTTTATAATCATACTATTAATTAAAATCCATGGTTTAACTTAGGGCTCTCAGTTTGTGTTGAGTGGTTCCATGGATTTTTTTTTTAATGTTATTCTGTTACCATATGTGCTGGTTTGAACCTATTGTGCATCCCAGAAAAGCCAAGTTCTTAAACCCTCATTCAATATTGCTGGGTGGGAACTTTTCTATTGTTTCCATGGAGATGTGACCCACCCAATTGTGGGTGGTAATTTTGTTTAGATGGTTTCCATGGAGATGCGTCTCCACCATTCAAAGTGGGGTTGCTTACTGGAGGCCTTTAATAGGGAAGCATTTTGGAAAACTCTTAGAACCAATAAAGCAGACAGATATTGATATTTGGAGAACAGAGACACGGATATTTGGAGATGCTTGGAGCACAGTACATGTTGCCATGAAATGTTAAGCACAGTCAGAACCTTCAGAGAGCCAAGGGAAGACAAGAGATGAAAGCCAGCCTCAGAGAAGCAAAGTGAGAAACTCCCACAGGAACAGAGGCTGAAAGCAACAGAGCCCAGGAGCAAGGGACCAGCAGATGCCAGCCACATAACTACCCAGCTGACAGAGGTGTTCCTGACCCATCAGCCTTCCTTGAATTAAAGTATCTTTCCTGAATGCTTTAGTTTGGACATTTTTATATGCTTAGAACTGTAAACTTGTAAAATTCCATTTTTAAAAGCTGTTCCATTTCTGGTATATTACATTCCAGCAGCTTACAAAGTAATATACCATACATACCATCTGTTCTTATTTGGTAGCTTCTGGAATGTGATATACCAGAAACAGAATGGCTTTTTAAAAAGGGAATTTAATAAATTGTTAGCTTACAGATCTAAGGCCGAGAAAATGTTCCAATTAAAACAAGTCTATAGAAATGTCCAATCTAAGGCATCCAGGTAAAGATACCTAGATTCAAGAAGGTTAATAATGTTCAGGGTTCCTCTCTTGGCTAGAAGGGCACATGGCGAAGTCTGCTAGCTTTCTCTTCTGGCTTCTGGTTTCATGAAGTTCCCCAGGAGGCATTTCTGTTCTTCATCTCCAAGGGTCACTAGGTGGTGGACTCTCTGCTTTGTGGTTCTGTGGTATTCTGCAGCTTTCTCCAAAATACATCTACTTTTACAGGATTCCAGTAAACTAATCAAGTCCCACTTAGAATGAGTGGAGACACATCTCCATCTAATCAAGCTTAATACCCACAGTTGATTAAGTCACATCTCCATGGAGATAATATATTTAAAGTTTCCAACATACAATACTGAAAAGGGATTAGAAGAAATGGCAGCCTTTACAAAATGGGATTAGGATTAAAGCATGGCTTTTCTAGGGTACATAAATCCTTTCAAACCAGCATCACATCTAAAATATTCCCTTTTAATAATGTTCAGATATCACTGCATTTACAATATGGTGCTACTATCAGCACAGTGCTGGCCTGTCTGTTGCAATGAGGACATTTTCATAGAATTAAATCATGATCACGTCAGCTGCATCCACAACTGATTCCATTTATAATCAGCCAAGGAGAGTGTCTTCTGCAATGAGTGATCCTCAGTCTAATTACTGGAAGCCTTTTAAGGAGGATTCAGAAGAGACAGGTTCACTTCCTGTTTCGGTCGGCAAGCTTCTCCTGTGGAGTTTGTCCAGAACCTCCATCAGAATTGTCAGCTTCACAGCCTGCCCTGCGGATTTTGGACTCTGTGTTACTGTGGTCACGTGAGGCACTTTTATAAGTTTTATATTTGCAAGTGTTCCCTGCTGATTCTGTTTCTCTAGAGATCCCTAACTAATACATCTTGGTACCAGGAGTGGTTCTTAAGAAACAGAATCTGAAAAAATGGGTTTTTATGAATGGTTTTCTACACTGACTGGACTCAAAGGCACTAAGGACTCTGATTCCCATAATAAGAATGACACTCCCAATCCATGGAGTGAGTTGGCAAAAGAGATAGTCAAAATACCACCATTCAATTCTCCTAATGCTTCACTTGTATGAAGCCAGGCTCTGGGGGATAATGTTTTTGACACATTTACAGAGTTTTGTGGAAATAAGAGGTATAGAGATGTTGGCTGGTTGTTGTTAGATACACTGGCTACATTAAGGAGTGAAAGGGATGGGTTTAAGGCTTCAAACGAGAAGCTTAAGTGCTGTCTGACAGATGTAGACATTTCTATGAGTATCCTGAAGGAAAATCTTATTTCCTGTAGCCATAGACTTAAGATCTCTGAAAATCAGACTCAGAATCTTATCGTTAGAGTAGCAACTTTACAATGTAAACTGAAATCTCAATGTTGCATGGTGTCTGCTGTTAAAGTGAGGGCATTGATTGGAAAGGAGTGGGACCCTGAAAAATGGAATGGTGACATATGGATTGATAATGATGTCAGAGGTGAGGCTGAAACCCTAGGTCATGCTGAGTCTTCTCTAGATAACTCTGTAATAGTTTGCCCTGATGACATAACCATCCCACCTCCAGCCTGCCTTAAGGAGTTGGCCACCCAACCTCCTTCTGAAGGGATTAGCCCTAGAGTGATTGATCCTGTTTCACCAGATGAAACTGGTGAATGAAGGCCCTGAAGCAAATGGCTTGGAAGATATTTCTAATTCTTTTCATGACCCACCCCCACCACCCCTCATTTCTTCCAGACCTATAACTAGACTAAAGTCCCAACAGGCCCCTAAAGGTGAGGTACAAAGTATCACACATGAGGAGGTACATTATACACCAAAAGAACTGTTTGAGTTTTCCATTTTATACAGAGAGAAATCAGGGGAATATGTGTGGCAATGGATTTTAAGGGTGTGGGATAATGGTGGGAGAAATATAAGGCTAGATTAGGCTGAATTTATTGATATGGGCCCATTAAGCAGAGATTCTGCATTCAATGTTATCGCTTGAGTGGTTAGAAAAGGTGTTAACAGTTTGTTTGGGTGGTTCATTGAAACATGGATCAAAAGGTGGCTGACATTACCTGAGGTTAAAATGCCAGAACTGCCCTGGTATAATGTAGATGTGGGAATCCAGAGGCTTAGAGAGATTGGAACGTTAGAGTGGATTTACCATGCAAAGCCTGCTCTTATACCCCAGGAATGTCCGGAGGGTGCACCTTTTACCAGAACAGTGAGAAATATATTTGTGAGACTAACACCATCATCCCTGAAAGCTCTGTAGTTGCCCTTCTCTGTAGGTCAGATATTGCTGTAAGAACTGCTGTCACTGAGCTGGAATCCTTAAACACAATGGGGAAGGTGGGACCCTGAGTTGGCAGAAGCCAGGTGGCAGCATTTAATTGCCAAAGACAGGGTAGGCGTGGCTATTATAATAGATGGCAAACTCAAAGCAGGAGTCAAAACAGAGATCTGTGGCTAGTAAATCATGGGGTACCTAGAAATACAACAGAAGGGCAGTCTACTAAATTCTTGTCGAGCTGTATAAACAAAAGAGTTCTAGATCAAGTGAAAAGAAGTCTAACCTAAATTACAAAAACCCAGAGTAACAGCCCCTTAATCAATTTCCAGACTTGAGACAGTTTACAGACACAGGGCCCCTTGAATGAAGGGGACGCCAGGTCCCTTTGGGGGAGAACCCTGCTACACTGCCAAAAATCTGTACCATTAATCTTCCTCCAAGCCTTCTCCAAGGAGACCAATGGCCTTTCACCAGGGTAACTGTGCATTGGGGAAAAGGAAATGATCAGATATTTGAGGGATTATTGGACACTGGTTCAGGAGTGACATTAATTCCAGGGGACCCAAAAAGTCACTCTGGTCCACCAGTCAGAGTAGGGCCTTATGGAGGCCAGGTGATCAATGGAGTTTTAACTCAGGTCCATCTCACAGTGGGTCCAGTGGGCCCCTGAACCCACTGTGTAGTTATCTCCCCAGTTCCAGAATGTATAATTTGTATAGACATACTGAGCAACTGGCAGAATCCCCACATTGGTTCTTTACCTTATGCAGTGAGGGATATTATGGTGGGAAAGGCCAAGTGGAAGCCACTAGAACTGCCACTACCTAGCAAAATAGTAAATCAGAAGCAATACTGGATTCCTGCAGGGACTGCAGAGATTACTGCCACTCTTAAGGACTTGAAGGATGCAGGGGTGGTGATTCCCACCACATCCCCATTCAACTCTCCTATTTGGCCTGTGCAGAAAACAGATGGGTCTTGGAGGATGACAGTGGATTATCATAAGCTCAACCTGGTGGTAACTCCAATTGCAGCTCCTGTTCCAGATATGGTATCATTGCTTGAGCAAATCAATACATCCCCTGGTAACTGGTATGCAGCTATTGATGTGGCAAATGCTTTTTTCAAGCTATTAGTAAGGACCACCAGAAAGAGTTTGCTTTCAGCTGGCAAGGCCAGCAATATACTTTCACTGTCCTTCTTCAGGGGTATATTAACTCTCCAGCTTATGTCATAATCTTGTCCGGAGGGAACTTGATCATTTCTCCCTCCCACAAGACATCTCACTGGTCCATTATATTGATGATATCATGTTGATTGGACCTAGTGAGCAAGAAGTAGCAACTACTCTAGACTTACTTGTAAGGCATTTGTGTGCCAGAGGATAGGAGATAAATCGAAAAAAATACAGGGGTCTTCCACCTCAGTGAAATTTCTAGGTGTCCAGTGGCGTGGGGCATGTCGAGATATCCCTTCTAAGGTGAAGGATAAGTTGCTGCATCTGGCCCCTCCTACAACCAAAAAAAGAGGCACAATGCCTAGTTGGTCTCGTTGGATCTTGGCAACAACATATTCCTCATTTGGGTGTGCTACACCGGCCCATTTATCGAGTGACCAGAAAAGCTGCTAATTTTGAGTGGGGACCTGAACAAGAGGAGGCTATGTGACAGGTCCAGGCTGCTGTACAAGCTGCTCTGCCACTTGGGCCATATGATCCAGCAGATCCAATGGTGCTGGAAGTGTCAGTGGAAATAGAGATGCTATCTGGAGCCTTTGGCAGGCCCCTATAGGAGAATAACAATGCAGACCCTTAGGATTTTGAAGTACAGCCTTACCATCTGCTGCAGCTAAGTACTCTCCTTTTGAGAAACAGCTTTTGGCCTGCTGCTGGGCCTTAGTAGAGCTTGAACGCTTAACCACGGGCCACCAAGTTACCATGAGACCTGAGTTGCCTATCGTGAGCTGGGTGTTGTCTCACCCACCAGGCCATAAAGTTGGATGTGTACAGCAGCACTCTACTGTAAAATGGAAATGGTATATACAAGATAGGGCCAGAGCAGGTCTTAAAGGCACAAGTAAATTACACGAGGAAGTGGCCCAAATGCCCATGGTCTCCACTCCTGCCACATTACCTTCTCTTTCCCAGACCAGAGCTATGGCCTCTTGGGAAGGCCCTTACAGTGAATTGACTGAGGAAGAGAAAACTCGGGCCTGGTTTACACATGGTTCAGCATGATATGCAAGTATCACCCAAAAGTGGACAGCTGCAGCACTACATACCCTTGCTGGGGTGTCCTTGAAGGACAGTAGTGAGGGAAAATCCTCCCAGTGGGCAGAACCTGGAGCAGTGCACCTAGTTGTTCATTTTGATTGGAAGGAAAACTGGCCAGAAACGCGTTTGCATACTGTCTCATGGGCTGTTGCTAATGCTTTGGCTGGATGGTCAGGGACTTGGAGAGCCCATAATTGGAAAATTGGTGACAAAGAGGTCTGGGGAAGAAGTATTTGGATAGACCTTTCTTAGTGGGCTAAAAACACGAAGATATTTGTGTCCCATGTGAATGCGCACCAGAGGGTGACTTCAGTAGAGGAAGGTTTTAATAATCAACTGGATAAGATGACCCGTTCTGTGGATACCAGTCAGCCTCTTTCCCCAGCAACTCCTGTCATTGCCCAATGGGCTCATGAACAAAGTGGTCATCGTGGTAGGGATGGAGGCTATGCATGGGCTCAGCAATATGGACTTCCACTCACCAAGGTTGACTTGGCTACAGCCATTGCTGAGTATCCAATCTGCCAGCAGCAGAGACCCACACTCAGCCCCCAATATGGCACCATTCCCCAAGGTGACCAGTCAGCTACATGGTGGCAGGTTGATTACATTGGACCACTCCCTTCATGGAAGGGGCAGCAATTTGTTCTAACTCGAATAGACACATACTCTGGATATGTGTTTGCTTTCCCTGCATGCAATGCTTCTGTCAAAACTACCATCTGTTGGCTTACAGCATGCCTTATCCATTGTAATGGTCTTCCACACAGCATTGCTTCTGATCAAGGAACACACTTCACAGCAAATGAAGTGTGGGAATGGGCACTTGCTCATGGAATTCTATGATCTTACCATGTTCCCCATCATCCAGAAGCAGCTGGATTGATAGAATGGTGGAAGGGCCTTTTGAAAACTCAATTATGGTGCCAACTAAGTGGCAATACCTTGAAGGGCTGGGGTAACGTTCTCCAGGAAGCTGTATATGCTCTGAATCAGCGTCCGCTGTATGGTGCTGTTTCTCCCATAGCCACGGTCCATGGGTCCAGGAATTAAGGGGTGGAAATGGGAGTGGCACCAGTCACTATTACCCTTAGTGATCCACTAGGAAAATTTTTGCTTACTGTCCCTGTAACCCTGAGCTCTGCTGGTCTACAGGTTTTAGTTCCAAAAGGGGGAATACTTCCACCTGGAGAAGCAATAATGATTCCATTGACCTGGAATCTAAGACTGCCCCCTGGTCACTTTAGGCTTCTCATGCCCTTGGATCAACAAGCCAAGAGAAGTATTGTATTATTGTCTGGGGTGACTGACCCTGACTATCAGGGGGAAATAGGACTGCAACTACACAATGGGGGTAAAGAAGAGTTTTCTTGGAATATAGGAGATCCCCTAGGGCTTCATTTAGTACTACCATGCCCTGTGATTAAAATCAATGGATAACTGCAACAGCCCAATCCAGGCAGGACTACCAATGGCTCTGAAACTTCAGGAATGAAGGTTTGGGTCACTCCACCTGGCAAAGAACCAGGGCCAGTTGAAGTGCTTGCTGAGGGTAAAGGGAACATGGAATGGGAACTGGAAGAAGGTAGTGATAAATATGAACTACGACCATGTGATCAGTTACTGAAACGAGGACTGTGATGCTGTTTTGTTCCTGTTATGCTATTTAAGTTTTAAGATATCAAGTTTAAGAATGAATCGTACCCAAGGACTTGCACCCTATTCTGGAGAGAGTTAATGTGTTTCCAGATATATGCAGGACAGTTGAGTGTTGTTAGGTGAAAGAAAAAAAATGTGTGTTTTAATGTTTTTTATTTCGAAATTAGGTATGGTTTAAGGTGATATATATAGCTGCCAAGTTGACAAGGGGTGGACTGTCATGGTCAGGTTCATGTGTCAACTTGGCCAAGTGGTGGTACCTGTTTGTCTGGTTGGGCAAATGCTGGCCTGTCTGTTGCAATGAGGACATTTCATAGAATTAAATCATGACTGTGCCAGCTGCACCCACAGTTGATTCCATTTGTAATCAGCCAAAGGGTGTGTCTTCTGCAATGAGTGATGCTCAATTTAATCACTGGAAGTCTTTTAAGGAGGATTCAGAAGAGTCCGGTTCTCTTCCTGCTTCAGCTGGTGAGTCTCTCCTGTGGAGTTCATCCAGACCCTCCATCGGAATCATTCGGCTTCACAGCCTGCTGTGCGGATTTTGGACTCTGCATTCCCGCAGTCACATGAGACACTTTTATAAATTTTATATTAGCGAGTGTTCTCTGTTGATGGTGTCTCTCTAGAGAACCTTAACTAATACAAGCACCATCCATTAGTAAAAGACATCCATCATTCCAAATAGGAACCCTAAATCGTCAGAGCATAGAATTTGTTTACCAGGGGACAGGACAGGGATATGGATTGGGACATTACTTGATTACAATTTGATGTCCCCCAAAATGTGACAAAATTACTACCTAGTTTTATGGAGTATATGTCTTAGCTTCCAAGAGCACTCTAAATCAGTCACTGAAAACATCAGAGCAAATAAAGGAAATTAAAGAAGGCCGAAATAAATAGCAAGACATTTGTGTTCATTAATTAGAAGTGTCAATATTGTTAAGATGATGGTATTAGCAAAAGCGATCTACAGATTCAAGGTAATCCCTGTCAAAATTCCATTGGTCTCTTATACAGAAATGGAAAAGCTGACCCTAAAATTCATGAGGAATTGCAAGGGACACCAAATATTAAAAACAAACATTAAAAAGAAGACCAAAGTTGGAGAACTCATACTTCCTGATTTCAAAACTTACCATAAAGCTACAAAACCACAATGAGATACACATTTTATACCTACTAGGGTGGCTATAATCACAAGACAAACAATAACAAGTGTTGGGGAGGATGTGGAATAATTGGAAGCCTTGTTCATTGTTGGTAGAAATGTAAAGTGGTATGGTCTGGCAGTACTACACAAGAGTAAAGGCAGCATACATATCCACAAAGATAGGTAGGAAAATGTTCATAATATAGCAACATGTAGGAAGATTGTTCATAATAACCAAAAAGTGGAAGAGTGCAAATGTTAATCAACAGATGAATGGAAAAACAAAAAGTGGCATATCCATGCAATGGAATACTATTCAGCAATAAAAAAGGAAGTACTCATGCATGTTGCACATAATACAAAATGGATGAATCTTAAAAATTATACTAAAAGAAAGAAGTCTGTAACAGAATACCACATATTGTAATTGTAGGATCCCATTTATATAAAATGTTTAGAATAGGAAAATTATAGAGAAAGAATATTAGTGGTTTTCTACAACTGGAGGTGAGGATGGAAGTTGGAGGAAGGGTGAAATTGGGAGTAACTGCTAATATAGTTGAGGTTTCTTTTTGGGGCAATAAAAATTAGATCTTGATGATCATTAAACAATTTTGATTATACAAAAACCATTGACTTGTACACTTCAAATGGGTGTATTTTATAATATGTAAGTATATCTATATAAAAGTGTTTTTTTCACAAGAGAAAAAAATGACCTTAAATGACAGTGTGCCAAGTCACAAGCTAATAAATATCTTATCACAATAAAGGTTGTCCACCTCTATCTGTGCCCTTGACCATTATGCCGTTCTGCCACTTCCCCCAAAAGAGGACATTGAAACACAGATAATGCTACTTTTTCTCTTGATTTTTGACATTGTCCCTTGAGTTTGCTCTTCAAAGACTTCTTGACAGCTTCACCAATGGTATCTGTTTGGTCTCAACTAACCTTTCTGGCTCCAGTAGAATTTGTTATCTTACCTGTTAGACCTAAACCTTGTGACTAGGATATTGCTTCTGGCCTCTCTAGGCAGACTTAATAGGAGAATTTCTCTCTTGGTATGAGTCTAGCTTCTGTTTTCATTGTCTTTTGTACTCTTCCCATGTAGGTCAAAGGAGCATGACTAATTAACCCCTGTGCTAGTTTTGAGCTGTAATATACCCCAGAAAAGGCCATATTCTATTAATCCATTCCTGTGAGTGCAGATCTACTGTGGATGGGACCTTTTGGTTAGGTTATTTCAATTGAGATGTGACCCACCCCATTCAATGTGGGTCTTAATCCTTTTACTGGAGTCCTTTATGAGAGGATAAAAGACAGGAAATGCCCAGTGAGAGCTTAGAGAGAAAGCTCCCGGAGGAGCTGAGAGAGGACCCACAGAAGCTCATAGAGGAGGCCACTGCAACCAGGAGCAATGAAATTTGGGAGTGAAGGATCAGCAGACATTGCCATGTGCTTTCCCATGTGACAGAGGTGCCCCAGATACCAGCAACCTTTCCTCAGAGAAGGCATACTCCTGTTGATGCTTTAACAGGACATTTTCATGGGCTAAGAACTGTAAATTTTAAGTTAATCCTCATTGTAAAAGCCAACCCATTTCTGGTATATTGGTTTTTGTTTGTTTGTTTGTTTCTGTTTTTTGCATGGGCACGCAACAGGAATCGAACCCAGGTCTCCAGCATGGCAGGTCAGTACTCTGCCTGCTGAGCCACCATGGCCCAGCCTCTGGTATATTGCATTTTAACAGCTTTAGTAAACTGAAACAACCTCCATCAAACATTTTCTAGAAATTTAGTATAGGGCAGTAATTGATGTTGATCTATTATCTTGTGGATCATGGAAGGTTATGAAAATCCCATGCAAGTATGGGTACTTTGCTGTCCTCCTGTGTGAAGATACTACTGTTCCACCTGTCAGTAAGATAAACACTTTTGGTTGCTCTGAGAGCTGCACAGGAAAACAGGACTTACTGAATCAATCTTCTTCACAATGGCACAGACTTACATGATGACTACATTTGTAACTATCTCTTATTGAACTAAAACTTTACAAATACAAGCAATTCTGCTATAGAAACTCTTGGTTAAAGCCTGGGGATATCTTTCACTTCTGGGACTTCCAAATTTACGTAATTGGATTTGGAGAAAAACAGTGACACTTAAAGTTAGAAGAAAGTGTGTATTTATTTAATGTCTATGTTATCTGAGTACTTAGTTCTCCATTTAATGGTGCATGCATGCATATGTACACACATATGAAAACATATCTTGAGAAAATCACTTAATATGTAGAACAGAAATGGTCAGTTGGGATAGAAATATCTTGTTGCAATTCGTATAATGGGATTCTAATGTTTTCCACCTATGTCACTAGTTCTGCCTCAGTGGATAATTAGTGAAGAGGGAAAGAAGAAAAAGAAAGGATTTTCTTCAGAAATATAACAGAATGAGATATTAGTTCCCAGTTGCCAACAGCTGAAAGTAGGATTCTGATACACTGGAGTTGTTACTCCATGTCACAGTGGAAATCAGTTATGAAGAGACAGGGGCTATGAAAATAGTAATCAGGCAGGAAATATTTGGCAAATGTACACATGTATATTGACAGTGCAAGCAGGAGTCAGTAGATCATAGAAGAATTCTCTTTTTGACTGGAAAAGTTTCCTGGTCATTATGAAGAGAGATTTTCCAACTAAAAATAGTTATTTGATTCTATTTTGTTGCTGTTCAAAAAAAAGACACTATGAAATGAACTTCCTTTCAGCTTTCTAAAGATACATCTCAAATATTTATATATTTGAAGCTACTAGGGGTAGGAAAAAATCAGTTTATCTGGAATATCTAAGGTGACAGAAAAAAGGGAGAAATTCAGAAAGAAAACCAATCTTAACTTCAATAGTTACTTCAATCAGTCAACATTTTTTTTTATAACAACTATGACTGTAGCATAAAATACCTGGAAAATGTCTCAATGAAATTCACTCATCTTTGTATTTGAAATTATAAATTCTTTTCTTTCTCTACTTTTCCTTTCATAACAATTTACTTCACTGAATGAAAGGAAGCAAAATTCATATAGATATAATAAACACAAAAGGGACTTACAGACACTGAAATGTTCACAAGCTGTCAACTTGTCAATAGCTTTGCAGGCTTCCTCAGTCTTCAGCATTTCCTCTTGCCCTCTTTTACTTTCAGGATCACTATTCAAAATTTTGTTCCTCAGCCAGGTTAAGTGATACACCCGAAGTCTGTTCTTACGACCTGTTAAGTAAGAAAAGATACAGTATTTCAAGTCAGCCTTTCTATTTTTGTATTTTTCGAAGAACAAAAGAGTAAAAGGAATTTTGCCTATTTAAGCAAATATTTACTTTTTTAAAACAATGCTTTGCATCAGAATCTCCCCTTCAGAATTTGGAAATGTGATAGTGAAGTCTTTCTTAGTTTCTTGGTCCCAAGAGATAATCACTTTCTTATCTACTGTCTGTCTATATACGTCTCTGAAGTGGATTTAACAGTCTCTTTTGGGGCATGTTAATACTTGCACTGTGCAGGCAACAGAATCACCATCCATTCATTGTACCTTGGCTTTTCCCTAAGTCATGACTCCACCTCCTGGGGTTCAGAGAACTGGAAGCACTCCATGGTAGTGTCAATACTTGTATATGTACGAGAAAGGTGCGTGTGATATATTGACTGGACATTCAGGATCATTAGAGTGGGCCTCTTTGTGCTCTGTCTTTCTAGCATATTTACAAAACAATTGAAAAGTTTTATTTTTTCTTAATCCAATTTACCTTTAATTTTAATTTTTTAATTGTAAATCACACCAAAGTCTTGCGATTCATTTAGCAAAAGCAAATCATTAAAATTACACATTTCTCTTCATATACAGTGACCTTATAATAATTTTTCTTAAAACACTGAAATTATACATTTCTATTTATATCCAGTGACTCTATAATCATTTTTCTTAGCCACTTTTAGAGTTCATTAGAACAAGATTTCTAGACCCAACAATAAAGATTCTTATGTGATGTATATATTTTTGGTAACATTTTTGAAGCAGTGTTAAGGTTCATATATCTATGTCTATTATCATTCTTTTCTATAATAGTAAAATAAATCTGCATTTTAAGCTCTTAGATATCTTTCTATGCTGATGTTCTCAGCACTATTTGATGCAAAAAATCCACATTTGAGGGTGGTGCAATGCTGGCTCAATGGCAGAAATCTTGCCTGCCATGCCAGAGACCCAAGTTTGATTCCCGGAGTCTGCCCATGGCAAAAAAAAAAAAAAAAAAAAAAAAATCCACATTTGATAGAAATGAAAGCATAACAAAGGGTAAAATTTGATTAGAGAAAGCCGGATAAAAAGTGAAGAAATGCATTTTCTCTAAGCCACCCAGATGTTTTCAAAAACTAAATGTTGCTCTGTGCACCTCACACAATTATAAGCAAGTGACCATGAACATGATCAACAAAATCATGAATTCTGAGGACATCTATACAGGGTTTTCTGCTCTAATCAAAACGTTAAGCACAGTTAATCATATTCATCAAATACTGTGCAACCCGGCTATTTGTTTCAGACAGACGGTACATAAACTCATATAAATGACTGATTATTCAACAGCTAAACCATTTTCTAAATTTTCCACTCCTTTTGTCAGTCACCTGTACCTACAATCAGCTTTAATGCTAGTGTTTCCTTAATACTACAAAGTGCTTAGTAATCACTATCACTCTTAACATCCATATACTTACACTCAAATATTGGAAGATTTAGGTACTGACTTCCCAAAACAAGATCTTTTACTACTGTGTGAGAAAACTTCAGAGGTCTTAAGGGCTTCTTTTTCTGTAGGCTCTTGTGTTAATCAAAAAAGTCTCTTATCTATTTATTGCCCATTTGTTCTTTGTTGCTTCTAACACATATCAAAAAAGGTGTATGTTTGATTGGGGTGGTGGTCCTATATGCATGCGTGTGTGAGAATTCCAGCTGTGACGTAGATGGCTACTCAGAAAAGAATCCAAGAGATTGCAAATGAAATGGCTTTTCTTATTTTTGATACCCTTATCCTAGGTGCATTACAATCAAATATCCAGACACCAATATTAACATACCTCAGAAATTAGTTCACTTTGTAAATAGATAAGAATATAAATAGCAAAGTTTGGAGTCTCAATTAAAGGTTATATTTAAAGTGTTCTCATATGAATACTTTCACCTAAGAAAGTCTTTAACCCAGTTTGCAATCTAATTACTTTGCATAATTACTCAGTTAATTTTAGTTCTTAAACAAACCGGAGATGGTAATCAGCAAATTGAGTGGCTCTACAACTTGAATCTGACGGAATTGTCTTCGCTTTATAAGTTTAGTAATGTCTGCTTTTCCACTTCTGTCCATCAGATAAAGATTAGATCGGGTTCCCAATAGCAAATTCACTCCTGTTCAAATTAAAAAAAAAAAAAGTGCTATATTAGCTCATATATATATATATATTTTTTGCATGGGCAGGCACTGGGACTCAAACCCGGGTCTCCTGCATGGCATGCGAGAACTCTGCCTGCTGAGCCACCATGGCCTGCCCAGATTATTTTTTAGAATTGCATTTATATTAGTATTTTTGCTATTCCAGTGAATTTTACCATTTTAGGCTAATGTTAGCCTCAGTCTATGTAAAAGTAAATTCATGCCAACTAAACAAATTTCACAGAAATATATTAATGAGGACAAGATTCTGGTATTATTCCAGTGGCAGGAATCTGGTGCACTGCCTTACAAATAGAACTTTATGTAGATCTCAGTACTCTTTGATAGTGTCCCAAACCATATCAAAACAATCAACACTTTTGAGAGTTACCACTAAGCAGTAAAGATATCTAGTACATACAGGTACTTCATTTCTGTTAATTTCTCATTCTTAACTATATCTAGGGTTTTAATGTTTTAAAATAATTATCTGAAAATAATTATTTCTAAAATTATTTTTAATTGAATGCTTGTTATGCTTATCCATACATTAAAAAATTGTTACATGCAAAATTCTTGTGAAATTAGTTCTAACTTTCAGGTATCGAAGTTTCTACACTCTGTTCTATTTGTTGGTTGGCTCTTTTGGTTCGAATATAACCACTGTTTAAAATTCAACTGAAAGGACTGAAATATAATCTAGAATTAAAGTTATAATACTCTTCAAACCACTGTGGGTGTTTTCCCACATAAATTGAGATACAGGACACAATCAGCCAAAGTAATATAAAAGTGTTTTCCTCTTTAATAATATTCGTGCTCCATGGGTTTATTATACAGAGAAAAGACAAATGTCTTTGCCTTCATTTTCCCTCTCCATTCTTCACCAGTTCTCAAAGTCAAGACCAATGGCAGATTTAAGAAATGCATCTTCCTTCCACAGCGAAATCAGGGAAGGTTGGGAAAGTACAGCCAACTTTGACTATAATCTTTTATTTTTCAAAATATGATATTGTATGTTATAAAAATGAGTAACTAGACATTAACTATATCTGGGTAATTGTCTGACTGAAATGTTAATAAAGTAAGCTTTGCTCTTTGTTATTTGACATATTATATTAGCAAAATTGTGAGGATGACGTGCTTTTTCTCTAAGTTGTTTAATCCAAATAACTATAATGTACTCTATTTTTTATTTAAAACCCTGTCCCCCATTCAATAATACATTAAAGAAAATCTGTGAAATTGCAAGTCAGAGGATGGCATTTACTTTGGATTTTTCCTCTCTTTTCATTTATGATTCAGACTGTCTTGAGGTAAAATACTGTCTCAACACTACCGATGTGGTAATAACCCTTCTGAAACAAAAATATTGAAAAAGTTTATCAAAGTTAAGACATTATAGAAGGAACTTTCTCTACAAATCCTAGACTATTTAAAAAGAAGATTGTGCAGCATTCTTTCTTGCGATACTTTATTTATTATATATCATATGGTGCACAGTAACCTGAATTAGAAATACTAACCTCAAATTTTTAAGTCATGATAACCTAGTTAAATATTGTACTTTAGCCAAATTACTTCAGGTTAAAAAAAACAGCATAAAAAGTTGGGGTATCAATTCAAATATCAAACTTTATTGAGCAAAAAAATTAGCTAGACCAATTCTGAACAAATTAACTACTAAAAATATAGTGTTATTTTTATTTGACTGGAAATGGTTTGCTAGTAGCAGAAAAAAGACTTAACTTTATGATTTTCACAGATTTACTACATAGATTAAAAATGTGTTCTTTGAAAAAAACTCACCCCATAAACATCCACAGCAGATCTCAGAAGTGAATTCCTTCTCATACATATGGATTAGTGGTTTTTTACATGCAGGTGAGACATAGAGGGGGTTAACATTGACATCAAAGGGTCTCTTAGGTGGTTTCTCAGGTACTTCCACTAATCCAGCATATGCTGCAAAGAAGTAAGTGGAAGATACTGAGATTAATTACTAAACTATATATCATATATGTTCGGATGTTTCCACAAATGAGACAGCCTTGAAAATTTCCTTTTACTTTACTGTATTTTATTTTTAATTGGAGGTATCATTTCAATAACCCCTAACCATCAGATAACACAAATCATGATGGTTAAAACATATTGCCGAATATGAATAGATTTCAAGTTACTGCGACTAGGACGTAAACTAATGAACAAGTTAGATGAGGGACTCAATTTCTCAACTGTAGTTCAAATTTAAGTGCCATAAAGACTCAGTAAAGGGTAGACTTTTTTAAAAGCACATATAAATCTGAGTTTATGTCAATTGAATATTAGAATGATTTGATTCTTTGCAAATAATGAACCAGTGGTCAAACACTGTATTTAATATGTGAACAGATAATGGCATTTGGAGATTATATTAAACATACTCACAGATGGCACTGGCAAAGTCAGCATTAGCAGCCCTCCCAGAACCTTTGGAAACAAATGAGTGACTGGCAGAAAACTCTGAGTTTGCTGATGATTCTGATACATCCTTATTGTCATTCTCATCATCAGGTACTGGGGGTACAGTGCTGGAGGCACTGGCATTTAAGGCCTCATTGCCACCATTTGGCACCTAAAAATAGAATCAAAATCCATTTTGTTTGGAACTTAATAGGGAAAAAACATGCTTAGAGGTCATTTGTAAAAGAGAATGCAACATTTGCAACATCTATTATTCTATATTCTTATAAAATCCACATTTACTTACAGAGTGCGACAATATTTTCAAGACAGAGAACTAATCTCTTTTGAGATGAATGACATCAGAGGAGAAATGCAAGCCTTAAGTCTGCAACAATACAACTTGGAGACTTAACATTTGTGGATTTTTTACCATGTGCCAAGTAATGTGCCTCAGCATCTTATTTACATATTTTTATGAATCCTTACAAATACCCAAAAACTAAATATAATTACTTCCATTTTACTTTTCAGAAAACTAAAGCTCAAAATTAATATGTTCAAGGTCAGAGGGCTAATAATTAGGGGGATCAGTTGAAACCAAAGTCTGTTTGATTCAAAAGCTTACATTCAACAATTCTATGCCAAATAGCTAAGTGAAAAAATTAAAAGCATCAGTGTTGGGGTATCAGATCCACTGCTTGAAGGTATCTTCATAAAACTGGGAGCATGAAATGCCTGTTCTGAGAATTGTCATATAACAAAGCTAATGATGGGAAATCCACCAACATAAATTCTAGAGTGTGAACATGCTTCAATGAACTAGCCTACTTAAGTTAACTGAAAGAGAAGAAACTCCAGGAAAGAAGCAAGAAAATGTGACAGAAATTATGTAGAATGCCATATCCTACGGAAAACACACCAACTAAGGACCTGCCTGCTGATACTCTCTTTCTTGTGTCTGAACAATCATTCTTGACATTAAGAGAACTGTGCTGCCTTGTCATAGTCTGGCTTTTGTGACCTTCCCAACCCTAAAAATATGCTGGATGTACTTTTTAAAAAATTAAAATGAAACTTAGATCCATTCACTCTGGAAATATCAAAAACACTCCTTAAAATAATTGGAGACAAATTGTGGTGCTATGAAACTTATGTTGGGACATCCTGTTTTAATGTTTGAATTAAGGCATATTAGATAGATAGATATGGTTAGCTAGATAGACAGAAAGAAAACTTTTCCACTGATACTGCTTTCCCATTGGAAACCACCTGGGGAGTTTCCTTCCTCTTGTTTTTATTTTCTTTCTTTTTTTCATTGATTTCTTCTATAGTTATTGTTTGTCTATCATAGGCTAGGCCCAAGGTTGGACTCTTGGGTTGGGTGAGTGGATTGTAAGTGGGACCTCTTGATAAGATTGCTTCAGTTGAGGCCTTAATCCTTTTACTTGAATCCTTTATAAGAGAATGATATTCAAACAAAGACTGAGAGAAGCCACCTAAGCAAGAAGCTGAAAGCAACAAAACTGCTCAGAAGAGAAAGAAAGACCAGCAGATGCTTCTAAGTGCCTTGCCATGAGGCAATCTAAGGATCATTAGCAGCTGCTCTTCAGGAAGAAACATCGCTTTAATGATGCCTTGATTTGTACAATTTTATCAGTCTCAAAACTGTAAGATTATAATTTAATAAATTTCCACTGTTAAACCCAATAGATTTCATGACACCTGCTTTCAGCAGCCCAGGAAAATAAAACAGCATAGGGGAAAATAATCAAGAATGGATTAGACATAGTTCCTGTCTTTTAAGAAGTCATAATCTAGTGTGATGAAAGTCAAGTAACAAATAATTAAAATATAATGTGATGCATACTATAACAGAACTATGGGCAAAATGTTTGCAAGCACAGGGGAAGTGATATAAAATTCTGCAGCTTGGAAATTCAAAGACAACATTTGAGTTGGAACTTGAAGGATGACTAGTTCAACAAGCAGAGAAGGAGTTGAGGTGACAGCTTTTCAAACATAAGGAACAGCTTGCACAATGGCACTAACTTATGAAAATGTATGCCATCTTCAAAGCCAGTTTGAGTGATAAAACAATAGGCTGGGAAAGTAGTGTGGTATGACTGTCTCTCTGTCTGGAATTGCTCTTATGTTTCCATATTTCCAAATACTCCCCATTTTTCATGTACTAGTTCAAATTCCTTGTGCTCCAGGAAAACTCCTCTGACAATTTTTATTGATCTAGCATATGTGAAGCTATTTAAGTATTTTAAACATATTTATAAAGTCAATAGACATTTATGAGCAAGAAAATCATTTTCTAAAAATAGTACATAACTTCACTTACAATTGTATTGAGACAACGTTGTGAATGTAATTAATGTCACATATTGTATATTTGAACATGGTTAAAATTGGAAATGTTATGTTGTATGCATGTTATCACAGTAAAATTTTTAAAAATTGTGTTGAGACACCACCACATACACATGATCTGAGTTATGAAGGCAAACGGTAAGAGGATATTTTTGTCACTGGAAGTAAATATGAACCATCAGCATTAGAAGAAATAAAGATTTACACCCAAAGCTACAATTAAAAATGTTTAAAGCTTCAGGTAGTTTAAAATCTATCTGGAATAGCTGGAAACATTACGTATCACAGGCAGGAACACATTCACAATGAGAGGAATTCAATTTCTTTTTTGAATGATGCATTACCTCCTGTTGATGTTTAAGGTAATGGGATGCTGGTCTTTCCAATCCTGGAACATATGCCTCTGAGCAATTTTCTCCTCCACTGAGTCCATGGGTTCCACTTTCTTCACTGAGTCCACTGAGTCCCTTACCTCTACTACTCCCGCCTCTTCTTCCACCACTTATATTGGCTCCATGTCCTTCATGGTTGCCAAAGTCTGCACTGATCACACTGGCTGCACTTCCTCCATGATTTCTAGTGGTTCTTTGGTTTCCATAGCCTCTGTAGGTTCTTTTGCTTCCATCACTTCCATCTTTATCATCTTGTTTGCAGCTTCTATCTCTTCCACCTCTGATATAGCTTGGCCTGATAACAAGCTCCAATTAATGAAAGAAAGCAACCCAACAAAAAATGTATTTGAAAGTCAGCAAGTGAAACAGAATTAGGAAGCATCTTATACATATCTATTACATCCAAGGCTTTTATTGACAGATTTGAACACTACTGGGGGTGGTATAGACAACACAAATGCTTCTGTCTTCTCAATCTTGAAAACAAATAATATAAAAGCCACCATCAAGTCCCTAGATGCACCTGAATGATGGAGGCAAAAGGATGTCCATTCTCTGTTAGGAATATTTGTTAGATTATTGGCAAGGACATGCCCCCACTTAAATAATGGACTACTTCATGCATTAACAACTTAACAACCATTTGAATGATCAAGGACATATTTTTCACTCAATCAAAAACATACTTGAACAATTTTTCTTGTAGTATATGTAATTTATGGTATATAAATTTAAACATGTGCCTCAATTCTCAACTTGTGTATTGACTGCTTTGCTACAGAGTCTAATTGGTCTGTTACTACCACAAGGAAGTTCAATAACATAACTCATATGTATTGACGTAAGATAGTCATTCAATTCTTCCCTAAGAACAAATTTAACAAAGTGTCTTAGTGCTTTCTTTTTTTTTTAGAACTTTTAATTACTTTGATTCATAATGTTTTTTTAACTTTTTTAATTGTATAGTATAACATATATACAAAGCAAATAAATAAAAAAGTAATAGTTTTCAAATATCTCTTCAACAAGCAGTTACAGGACAGATCCCAGAGTTTGTCATGGGCTACCATACGATCCTCTCATATTTTTCCTTCTAGCTGCTCCAAAATATAGGAGGTTAGAGGGCTTATATACTTTTTTATCATCACAATCGACTTTTCTTTCCTTCTTTTTTTTGTGAACATATATACATAAAAGCTATAAATTTTAAGGCACAGCACCACAATTAGTTATAGAACATATTTCAGACTTTGACATGGGTTACAATTTCACAATCTTAAGTTTTTACTTCTAGCCGCTCTAAAAGACTGGAGACTAAAAGAGATATAAATGTAATGATTCAGCATTCATATTCCTGAGTTAGTGTAGCTTCTTTGTGTGTCTCCAGGAATTTGTCCATTTCATCTAAGTCATCTGATTTGTTGGTGTATAGTTGTTCATAGTATCCTCTTATGATTTCTTTTATTTCTTCAGGGTCTGTGGTAACACACCCCTTCTCATTTCTGATTTTGTTTATTTGCATCTTCTCTCTTTTTTTCTTTGTCAGTCTTACTAGTGGCCCATCAATTTTATTGATTTTCTCAAAGAACCAACTTTTGGTTTTATTGATTCTTTCTATTGCTCTTTTGTTCTCCCATTCATTTATCTCTCTGTTTTAATCTTTGTTTTTCTCTTCTCCTATTTGCTTTTGGGTTAGTTTGCTGTTCTTTCTCAAGTTCCTCTAGGTTTGCTGTTAAGTCCTCGATTTTTGCTCTTTCCTGTTTTTTAATATAGGCATATAAGGCAATAAATTTCCCTCTCAGCACAGGCTTTGCCGCATTCCATAAGTTCTGATAAGTTGCATTTTCATTTTCATTCATCTCCAGATAGCTAATGATTTCTCTAGCAATTTCTTTTTTAACCCACTGGTTGTTTATTAATCTCCATATATTTGTGAATGTTCTCGTTCTTTGGTGGTTATTGAGATCCAGCTTCATCCCATTGTGATCAGTGAAAGTGCTTGGAATAATTTCAATATTTTTAAATTTATAAAGACCTGTTTTGTGCCCCAGTATATGATCTATCCTGGAAAATGTTCCATGGTCACTAGAGAAGAATGTATAAGCTTGTGCTTTGGGGTGCAATGACCTATATATGTCTGTTAGGTGTAATTCATTTATCAAGTTATTTAACTTCTCTATTTCCTTGTTGATCTTCTGCCTGGTTGTTCTATCTATAGATGAGAGTGGTGTATTGAAGTCTCCTACTATTATTGTTGAAACATCTATCGCTCCCTTCAGTTTTGCCAATGTCTGTCTCATGTACCTTGGAGCTCCTTGATTGGGAGCATAAATATTTATGATTGTCATATCTTCTTGGTGAATTAACTCTTTAATTAGTATATAGTGTCCTTCTTTGTCTCTTATGGTATCTTTACATTTATGTCTATTTTGTCCGATATTAGTATAGCTACTCCTGCTTTCTTTTGGTTACAACTTGAGTGGAAAATCTTTTTCCATCCTTTCACTTTCAATCTATTTGTATCCTTGTGTCTAAGATGAGTCTCTTGTAAGCAGCATATAGCTGGATCATGTTTCTTAATCCATTCTGCCAACCTGCATCTTTTAATTGGTAAATTTAGTCCATTAACATTCAAAGTTATTACTGAAAAGGCATTTCTTGATTCCACCATCTTATCTTTTTTATTTTATTTGTCAGATCTATATATTCTTTTCCTTCTTTCTCTTTGTAGTCTTTAAATTACTCTTAGTGGTGCTCTTCAATTCTGTGCCCTCCTTCAGAGCTCCATCTCCTGTTTTTTTTTCAGCCAGCAAAACTCCATTTAGTATTTCTTGTAGGGCCAGTCTCTTGTTGACAAATTCTTTCAGGACTTCTCTGTGAAAGCTTTAATCTCTCCCTCAATTTTGAAGGACAATTTGGCTGCGTACAGAATTCTTGGCTGGCAGTCTTTCTGTTTCAGTATCTTAATTATATCACACCACAGTCTTCTCCCCTCTAGGGTGCTAGTTGAGTAGTCTGAACTCAGTCTTGTTTGATTTTCTTTGTATGTAGTAGATTGTTTTTCTCTTGCCGCTTTTCAGAATTTTCTGCTTCTCTTCACCATTTGACAGACTGATTAGTATGTACCTTGGAAAGGCCTATTTGGATTTATTCTGTTTGAAGTTCTTTGGGCTTGTTTGAGTTTTATATTTATGTACTTTATGAGGGTTGGGAGGTTCCCCCATTATATCCTCAACTAATCTTCCTAGCCCTTTACTCCTCTCTTCTCCTTCTGGGACACCAATGATTCTATTTGCATGCTTTGCTTTGTCTATCATTTCCCTGAGTTCCCGTTCAATTTTTTCCATCTTTTTTGCTATTCACTGTTTTGAGTCTTCAAAGTCAGTTATCCTGTCCTCTATATCACTGATTCTTTCTTCTGTCTCTTCAAATCTGGTGTTGTGTGCTTCTAGTATGTTTTTTATTTGGTCAACAGAGCCTTTAATCTCCATGATTTCTGCTATTTTTCTATTTATTCTTTCAAATTCCTTTCTGTGCTCTTCTGCTGTCTTCTTGATCTCTTTCATCCCCACTTATTTTATTAAGTAGAGTTGTATGAACATCTTTGGTTAGTTGTTTCAATGTCTGCATCTCCTCTGGTGTTTTAATTTGGTCATTAAGCAGGGTTATATCTGTCTGCATTGTGATATGCTTAGTGATCTTCTGCTGTGTTCGTGACATGTAGATATCTTGATTGATTTACTTTGGGAGTTGATTTCTTCAGTAGTCTAAGGCCTTGTGTTTGCGGGATGGTTGTACAGTGGGGAGCAGGGCACAGGGTGGGCACTCAGTGTGGTGATTTGTTTCAAGGCAGGTACATGCGCAGGTTTGGGATGTTACACTGATGCTTGTGAACGTGGGTGCCCAGTGGCCAGGGAGGGTGTAGCTGTGCGGGTGCACTGGTCTGGGGGGCATAACCCTGGTGTGCACTGGTCTAAGGCATGGGGCCCTTTGTGTGCATGTGTAGAGCTGTGGCAGCAGGTTGGCATTACGCCTTCGTGGATTGGGGGCAGATGTGACCCAGCTGCACAGGTCAGCACTTTCTCAGAGCTGGGAAGTGAGGCTGAGGGCTGTGCGCATGTGCAGTTCTAGGACTACTGTAAAGTGTGGTTCTCAGAGCTGAATGACGTGATTGGGGGCCCATGCACATGTGTGGGCCTGGGAATGCCGCAAAGGGATGGGCGGGCAGGGGGCGGGTAGCCTAGGTATGGAGGTGAGTGCCCACAACCTTTATGCTGTCACAACAGCCTGCAGGGAACATTGAGGGGGAGGTAGTGCTTGGGAGGTGTGATGGGGTTCAGGTGTGTGGGGTGTGCGGTAATTTGCCAGCCATGGGGCTGCACTGGTGAGGGTAGCGTGCCCAAGGAACATGGCCTGGCTTACTTCCTAGTCCTGGGCTCCCATCTGTGCACTCCCTTGTGCTCTGTGGCTCCACACCTCTGTACCAGGTTCCAGCCTTCTGCCTCTCAGTTCCTCGGCCTTGGCAACCAGGGCTGCCACATGTGGTGCAGAAGGCTCTCCCAGGTCAGCCACACTCCTGAATCGCTGCCTCAGTCATCCTCTTGTCCTCTCTCCAAACTTTCCACGGAACAGGGCTAATCTCTAGCCACTCTAGTCAGCCATCTTCCTGGAAGTCCCTGTGGATATGACCCAAGTACCCCAGAGCTATTGGTACCTTCTCTGTGGGTCCTGCAGGAAGAAACTGTTTGTCCTTACTGTGGTTGTGATGGCTGGTGTGGGGAGTGCTTTCTTTTGCAAAAGAAACAACATTAAAAAAGAGCCTGTGGCAATTTTAAAAGAAAAAAATTTGGGACAAAAAATTTCTGGTAGATTTTTAGTTGGGAAAAAATCCTTAGAGCTCTTGGCAATTTCTCCACAAATTAACCAGTTAAAGATCATTCTATCCCTAATTTAAATTTATTATATACACGAAAATAACTCAATTGTCTGAGAAGTGTACAACTACAGAAATTAAACTTGCTGTGTGGAAATCATCTAACTTAACTAAAAGATATCTATATGGGTTATACGTATTTACAAGCAAATTTTCTTATACTGATAAACAAATCTACAATAAACCTTTGCTTATATTTTCTGCTTTACCATTTCTATAACTTACCATCAACAACATGAGGCAGCAACGGAAGAGGGAGGCATTGGAAAGATTAGTCTTATAGAGACTTCTGTTCACTTTCCATTTGAACATTTGCACCCCCCTGTTTGGCTTTAATAAAAGTGGCTTACTTCCCCCTACATGGGACATGACTCCTAGGGGGGTAAATCTCCCTGGCAAAGTGGGACTGGACTCTCAGAGATGAGCCAGGACCCAGCATCATGGGAATGAGAAAGCCTTCTTGACCAAAATGGGGAAGAAAGAAATGAGACAAAGTCTCAGTGGCTGAGAGATTTCAAACAGAGAGGTTATACTAGAGGTTATTCTTACGCATTATATAGATTCCCTTTTTAGTTTATGGTTTACTGGAGTGGCTGGAGGGAAGTACTTGAATCTGTTGCAGTGTTCCATCAGCCTTGATTCTTGAAGAAGACTGTATAACTATACAGCCTTTACAATGTGACTGTGTGATTGTGAAAACTTTGTGTTTGATGCTCCTTTTATCCAGGGTATGGACAGAAGAGTTAAAAAAAAAAAGAAGGATAATAAATAAATAATAGGAGGAGATACAGGGTAAAACCTGGGTAGACTGAAATACTGTGGGTCAATGAGAGGGAGGGGTAAGGGATATGGTATGTATGAGGGTTTTTTTTCCGTTTTATTTATTTTTCTGGAGTGATGCAAATGTTCTAAAAATGACCATGGTGAAGAATACAAAACTGTGTGATGATATTGTAAGCCACTGATGGTATACTATGCTTGGATTGTATGTCTGTAGATAATTCTCAATAAAAATATTTTTTAAAATATACACACTATAAGCTCTGCAGGTGTAGAAGTTTCATTTCTCTGAGAAAGGGAAATTTCAGCAAATGTCCTAAGGGGGTAAGGGTGAATGTCAGGCTAATATTTGTGGGAAAGGGTCCCAAGCCAGGCCTGCACGTAACATTTTCAGGGTCTAGGGGAAGAGTATAATTGGAGGCCCACATACCCTATGTCTGTGTATTTAAAAGTTATAAATCAAGCTGGCAAACTCTTTTAAAAAAGTGTTTTAGTCTCCTACATTTGTAAATGTAACTTGATGAAAAAATTAAGAATATGTATGAAGCTATGGTTTTTTGCTTTGTTTTGCTTTGTTATTTGCATGGGCAGGCACCGGGAATCAAACCCAGGTCTCGAGCATGGCAGACGAGAACTCTGCCACTGAGCCACCATTGCCTACCCAAAGCTATGGTTTTTACATGCCTGAAAAGCAGCAAAATATCAAAGCCCTGATTTATTCATACTTGTTAATGTCTCTAGGTATTCTGTTGATGTGTTGGCAATGTTTGTATGAATAATAACTATATATATATTTATATATATAAATAATATATATTATTATTATTATTATTATTATATGTATATATTTCATTTTAAAAAGTGGCTTAGATTCTGGAGATACAGAGGGTGTGGCAACAAGGGAAATGGGCTCTGAAGTATCTGACTGACTTCTAAAAGATTTAATCCAAAAGAGAAAACAGTTATAAGGCTGGGCAGGAAGCCAAAAATCAAAGAAACTAAATCATCATTCATTCAAGCAGGGTTTAGATTACATCCAAGTCAATCAACTGAGAAGAGTTTTTAAAATATTCTTCAAAAAATGGTAAAGACTGAAATGGTATAATCTAGGAATGCCTAGAATGTATAATGATAGTGACTAAATGTACAAATTTAAAAATATTATTGCATGAGGAAGAACAAAGGAATGTCATTTCTGCAGGCATTGAAAATAGATGGTAATTAATATTTTAAAAATTTAACTTATGTGTGACACTAAAGCAAAAAATGTTTATTTGGTACAAAATTTATATTTTGACTAGTGCACTTCCTAATATAACTTATGTGGACAGCTTAATTGAACACCATAAGTACATGGAACCTTGAGTAGGGCATAAGATTTTGTAGGTTTGTCCAGAGTGATGACCTGATAAATCCCATAGTGATTTGAACAGGGAGTAAAAAAGTATTTGCAAAGTCCCCTTGGGGGAATAGTGAGAAAGGGGGAAAATTCAACTCCCCCAAGTGGAGAATTCTTGATATTCTTACAGGCAGTGGGGCAACCAAAGCAGCAGGCTGAGACCCCAATCTTGGGGTTTGTTCATGTGAAGCTTGACCCCGCAAAAGATAGGTCAAGCCTAGTTAAAATTAGCCTAAGAGTCACCCCCAGAGAACCTCTTTTGTTGCTCAGAGGTGGCATCTCTCTCTCAGCCAATATGACAAGCAAACTCATTTCCCTCCCCATGTCTATGTGGGACATGACCCCCAGGGGTGTGGACCTTCCTGGCAACACGGAACAGAAATCCTAGAATGAGCTGGGACTCAGCATCAAGGGA